>WBNH01010257.1:36781-81737 GCA_013401255.1 Urocolius indicus
CCCCCCCGCTCCCTTCCCCACGGGTGTCCATCGGTGCTGCCAGCGCGGAGCATCGTGTGACCCCCTCCCCAACTGCGCGACCACTGCCCGGGCAGCTGCTTGGTGACAGAGCCGAGGACACGCTGCCTGGAAGAAATAGTGATGCTGTGTTTGCAGGGATAGAGCCCAAACCATTAAAACAAAGAACTTTTTGTCGTTATCTGTGTCCTGGTAGCGTTAACCGGCCGGCTGAGCTTAAAACTGTTGTTATCTGTTATCTCAAGGCTGATATCTGCGTCTCAAAGCTGTTACCTGAGTCTAAAGGCTGTTGTCTGTTTGGTTGTGATGTGAACCTGATGACCGATGATGGGTCCTAAACCTTGGGGCTGTGGGGGAATGGGTGACCATTTACAAGACCCAGACATTGCCCTGAGGGGATTTTGTAGGGAAGATGTAAATCTTGCAGTACCTGATCAATGGGGAAACAAGGGAGGGACCCTTGATAGGGAATAAAAAGCCCAATCTTGCCCCTACCAGCTGTGCCTGCCAGCTAGAACACCTGCTCTTGCAAGAACGCTGAATAAAAGTGCTTCAGTGCAGAGTCTGACCGGAGTCTTTCGCAGGACAACTTGTTTTGTTTCCTACACTGCCCCCCTCAATCCCTCGCAGCCCCCTGACATCCCGCCTGGCACCGTCCCGGGCTGCCGCGGGTGGGTATTTTAAGACCTGGGATTGAAATGGCAGCCAGGCTCAGGCACAGAGTCCTGCCACTCGCCTGCCCGCCTGGCACCGCGGCACAGCTGCACCTGGCACCACCACGCTGGACGTGGCACAGCCCCAGGAGGGGACGAGGGTGATGCCCGGCAGCTAAGCCCCGTGCCAGGCTGGGTGCCCCCACGCTTGCCCACCCACCTGCACCCCTCGGGCCGGGGGCTGCTCCAGGCGCTGCTGCAGGTCACGCTTCTCGGCTGACAGCGTTTCCACGAGCTGGCTGCTGGCGGCCAGCTCTCGGGTCAGCTCTTCGATCCTCCTGAGAGGGAGGGAGGGAGGGAAGCAGAGGGGATGCTCAGGCGCTGGGATGGATGGAGCTAGGGGTGGGGGATCAATCTCTGGAGCCAAGCAGAGCGGCCTCAGGGCTGATCCCCTTTCCCCATGGATGCTTACAGTCCCCCAGCCCCTTACAGTCCCCAAGGATGGGCACAGGGCACTGGCTGGCAGCGCAGAGGGGACAGGCCCTGGGTACCCACCTCTGGGCTACCACACCGCAGCCATTGTCACTTCTGTCCTCCTCCTTCATCCTCACAGTTTCCTTCAGCTTCCCTGTCAGCTCCCGGCACCGCTCTGCCTCAGCCCTGGCCAGTGCTGTAGCCTGCTCGGCCTCATTCCGTGCCAGCCTGGCCTCCTGCAAGGCATCAGCATGAGCACCCCAGCCATCAGCCCCTGGCACCCCCCTCCAGCCTCCAGCACCTCTAGGGCTGACCTCTTGCAGGAGCTGGATCTTGTTCTCCAGGAGCTCGTAGACGTGCTCTGACTCCCGCTGCTGCTCCTCATACTGCTGCCGGAGCACTGCCTGGCTGCGGGTTGTCTGGTTCTCGGCAGCCACCCTGCCAGGCACAGCACAGCACGGCAAGGCATGGCATGGCACAGTATGGCACGGCACGGCACACTATGGCATGGCATGGCACAGCACAGCACAGTAAGGCATGGCATAGTGAGGCATGGCGTGGCATGGCATGGCATGGCATGGAACGGCACAGTGTGGCATGGCACAGCATGGCACGGCTTGGCATGGCACAGCGTGGGCTCCCTTTGCCAAAGCCCACTCCCCCACCCCCACATACCAGCTAGGCTGGGCAAGCCATGATCCCTGGGTGTCCCCAGCCCAGCTTCCCCCACACCGTGGATGCTGTTTCTGCAGGACCCCTGGGCTGGGTGAACTGTCACCTCCCAGTGCTGCTGCCCTGGGCACACAACTCCTCCAGCAGCACCCTGTCATGCTCAGGCTCAGAACCACCAAAACAGTCCCCGCACGCTCCCCAAAACACGAGCTTCTCCCTGCTGTGCCACGGTGCTGCCCTCCCCCACCAAACAGGTGCTGCCCTTTATTTTTGGCTGGCGCTGGGGCTGTAAGAGGAGCCCTGCGGGTGCCCAGCCCCATTGCAAACCCCTCCACTGCCCGCTGTGGGCAGGGTGCAGGCAGACAACCCCCATCCCCCGTGCCCACACAAGCCCCACAGACGGCGTGTGGGTGCCGCGTCCACCCCGGTGAGGTGGTGAGAGGCTCAACTGGCCCTGCTCACCATGTGTTGTCCAGGGCTTGTTGCTTCTCCTGTAGCTCCCGCTTCAGGCTCTCCACCTCCACCTTCAGCTCGATGTTCTGTGGGGCAGGACAGAGCTGGGCAGGATGCCTCCACACTTGCCCAGACCCCCCCACCAGCACCACAGCCTATGAGAATGTATCAGAGGTGACACCGGGGGTCACCCACCCCGCAGCAGGGCTTCGGGTGCTCCCGGCACAGAGTGGCACGGGTGGCGTTTCATCCCACTGACGCTTGTCTGGGTTAAACCCCCTCCATCTGCCTGCACCCAAACGGGCACCACCACCCACACAGGGCACCCCACCGAGCTGGGGACACCCCACTGAGCTGGGGACACCTTCCTTGACCCTCTCACCGCTCCTCCCTGATGGCAAATCACCCCTGTCCCCCACGGGCGCTCACCCGCCGGTAGACGTCATCCCTACTGCCTTCACCCTTCTGCTGGACGCGCTCCTCCAGAAAATAGATGCGCAGCTTGAGGCTGAAGTTCTCCTTCTTGAGGTCGTTGAGGTGCTGGGAGAGCGTGCGGTACCCGTTAGCCATGGCCGGTGCTCCATGGGGGGGGCATCCCGGCACCCCTCACATGGCGCCGCCGGGACACGGCCCAAGGCTCCCTGCCCGCCGCAGCTCCCTGTCCACCAGCCCCAACACGGCCTCTTGCCTTTTTTTTTCCCCTCCTCCCAGAGCTATTTGAAGCTCCTACGGTGGGGACAGGCGGGCGCTGAAACCTGAGCCCTGGCAGCCCCCACGCGCCTCAGCCAAGGGGAGCGCGGCGCCTGGGGTGGGGAGAAGGCTGAGCCCCCTCTTCCCAACCCACTGCCACCTGCTTCATGTCCCCTTCCTGCCCTCTGTCCCCCACTGCTGCACCCACAGGGTCTGGCACGTATCCTGCGGGCACTCGGTGGTGCTGGGGAGGATGCTGGTGGTGCCATGGCGGGGATCCCGGCACCCCACGGTCTCACCTGCTCAAAGTCCCGCAGGGTCTGCGTCTGGGTGAGGGGCCCCATCCCCAAATCCCGGAGGAGACATGTTTGCACCAAGGGGTCAGGCTGGGGCTGAGCACCCAGGGGGATGTGGGACCCCCCTGGTTCGGCTGGTGCGGGGTCCTCCTCAGCCTCACCCCACGGCCCGCTCTGGGAAGCTGGGAGGGAAGGAGGGGGAATGCTCAGACGTGCCAAGCGGCTGCTCCACGCACCGACTGCCTCCGAGGTGTCAGCAGGAGGGACGCTGGGTGCTGAGCACAGCACCCTCAGAGGGGCACAGGAATGGGGTGCGTGGGGGGTTCTTGGGGTGGGGGGGTCTTACCGGCCATGCAGCTGGCTCCAGGGAGCTGGGCTGGCCCGTCACTACTGCAGGGGTCCCTGAGGAGATGAGTACATGTCACTAATGGCATGGGGGGTGGGATCCAGTCCTTCAGGGACCCCCACGCACCACCCAGCTCCTGTTTCAGAGGGGCCAGGGAAGGCAGTGACAGATTTTTTTTTTTTTACCAGAGGCTCTGGATGGCAGCTGCTGCATCTCCCCCACCTCGGCGGGGGTCACAAGTGACTGGTGGTTACTGGGGGTGAGCTCCTGACATCAAATGGCCATCCAAAAGCCTGCCCAGGCTGAGGGGGCCAAACGCCAGGCAAGGAAAAAAACCCTTGTGCATCCCTGAGGGTGCATGGGAGGGAGCACGTGGGGGTCCATGGACAAGCAAGGGTGCACGAATGCGCTCCTGCAGCTGGGAGGCATTTGCTCTGAGTGCAAAGACACCAGGCTGTGGGGGCTGTGCAGATGGCTGTGCCCCCTGAGGAGCACTTCAGCCCCATTAGCAGCCCTGCCAGGGCCACCTGAGCCCCTGCAGCAGCCCCAGGGAGGGAAGGGGTCTGGGTGCTGGCAGAGAGCGGGGAGGGGGCTGCCTAAGGCAGGGCTGGCCACGGCTGCTCTCCAAGGGGCCCCGTGCCTCGGTGTTATCCCAGCTCCCCACCGCAGCTGCAATCAGGTTTATTTTGAGATGAGAAGTGTGAGTCATTTCAGCGTTTAAAGGAAAGAGGAAAAAAGAAAGCCAACCAAAGCAACCCCAAATAACACCCCTTACACCCTCTCCCCCCCAATATTTTTTTTTCCCTTTAAATAAAGTCAGAATATTTACTTTCTAACCTCAGCATGACAGCGTTTTGGTGGGGTCCCATGAGCTAGGAGGTGGGCACTCGCCCCCAGAGCTACAGTGGGCACAGTGCCCTGCACACAGGCGTGAGGGTGAGTCCCAATGGCTGGGCAGGGCCAGCATGTTCCTGTGACACAGGTCAGGGCCCCCTCCCAGGAGCCTGGATATGCCCCAGCAGCAACTGGCAGGCATGGCACACACAGCACTGCCAGCCTGACAAGTGCAGGGGAGGTGGCACAGCCCCTGCAGCGATGACCCACCACGAAGGGAATCAGGCACGATGGCTTTAGACACAGCAGCACTGGCCAGGCATGGCCCAGCACCCTGCCAGGCATCATGACCGACGTCATACCCAGAAGCACAGCACCAGAGGTGTGGAACGTGGGGGCACCTAGAGGAACAACAACCAGAAGCATGACACCTGAGGAGGCCTGACACCCAGAGAGGCACGATATCCAAGGAGACATGATTTCTGGAGGCGTGACACCCCATGAGGACCAGTTGCCAGAGCTGCCATACCCAGAGACAAAACATCCAAGAAACCACGGTGCCCAAAGCCAAGACGGACAATAGGCAAGGAAGCACAGTACCCAGTGGCACCATATCCCAGGAGGCAAAATACCCCAGGAAACACAATACCCAGTGACATGACACCCAAGGAGGTATGACACCCAGAGGCACAACACCCGGAGACAACAGTCAAGGAGAGCCAAACGCCTGGAGACAACAGTCAAGGAGAACCAAACGCTCGAGGAGACGCGATAACCGGAGGCACAATCCCCACACAGACACGGCACAACACCCGAGGAGATGCAATGCCAGAGCAAGCACAAGGCCCAAGGAGATGCAATGCCCAGATGGGTGATACTCAGACAGCAAGGCAACCAAGCTCTACTCCTTGTGCCACCTCGACGCTGCAGGCTCTGGGGTGAATGAGCACAGCACCCGCTTCCCCACAGCCCACCAGCACCCGCAGTCACCAGCACTGGAAGCCACAGGGATGCTGGGCCGGCAGGAGCCCCGGGCTCTGCCCCAGCCACAGCCATCTGGGCTGGATGGGAGCTCCCCTCCCTCCCCATCCGTGTGCCAAACACTGGGAATTTGTTTGCTGCGGTGCTGCCGGAGCTGCAGGAGGACAAGAGCCCTTTCATCCCGGCCATACCACTCCATGGCACGGCGCAGAGCCGCTGTCACGTTGGAGAGCTGGAAGGGGGACGCAGCCTCAGTGTCCCCCAGCCCACCGGGCAGCAGTGCTCACCCCATGTCCCTCCAGGCCGTGGCGTGAGGGGTGCCGCGGGACCCTGACTCACAGCAGCCGCTGACTCACAGCAGCATCAGCCGCTGCGCCGGGGTCACCGGCACGTCGGGGTGCCGTCGGGGAGAGGCGAGGACGCACGGACGGCTGCAGGAGCCACGGCACCGGGGCTGCGGGAGGACAGGCAACCCCTAAACCCACCCGGCAGCGAGGCAGAGACTCACCCCCTGCAGACGGATGGACGGAGAGACGGCCGGGGGTGAGGGGGATGGACGGCAGCCCCCAGCCCTACGCTCAGCCACAGCCGCTCCGGCTGCCAGAGCCCGTGCCTATGACACAGCCCAGCTCGCTGCTGACTCCGTCGGCACAAATGTCTCAGCGGGGGCTGAGTGTGAGCGCGGGGGAGGTGGAGCCGGGGCCGGGTGGTCTGGCCGTGGGGGGGCCGCCTGGGAGTGTGTGTGTAGCGCACACGGCACCGCGACCACCGGCTGGGGGGAGATGGGGGCTGCTGGTACCCAACGCTCCCGGCAAGGATGGATCTGCGGCTCCTGGGGTCTGGCAGCCCTGGCCAGGTGCCGGGATAAAACCGTGTAACCGATGGCTCAGGTTGGAATTAGGGATGGGCAGAGCAGGGGGGAAGAGAGGGGAAAATGCAAAGGGGCTGAGGAGATGAAGCAAAGCCACCCGCGGCCTCCCAGCAAACCCCTCCTGCGCAGTGGCCCAGGGAGGGCCGGTCCAGCATCCTACAACTCCACCACAGCATCACAGCACACGCTGCTCCGCCACCTCTGGGCAGCCAAAGCCTGTGTGCTCCCTGGGCGAGGGTCCTCCTTCTTTTCCTGCACACCGGCATCTCCCCCCAGCCTGGATGCTCTGCAGCGCTCCAGGGCTGGAAGAAGGGCATCCCACAGCCCCGACACCGCGGTGGGCAGGAGACCCCCCAGGGCCCACGGGAGATGGGGCTCGGGACGGGTAGTGTCCGGTCCCACGCCAGCCCCCGAGGCAGCGCACCCGGCTCAGCTCCCCACGCGTGTTCGCGGGGGCACACGGACATCCCGACCCGCATTGCTCACGGACCCACGCACCCACGGGTGACAGCCGCACGCTCGGACACGCTCCTCACCTCCGCTGCGGGACTCGCATGCTGCTGCGCCGGGCACCGGGATGGGCACCGGGATGGGCACCGGGATGGGCACCGGGATGNCCGAGCCGGCGGGTCTCCGCAGGCACTGCCGGGCCGCCCCAGCGTGCGTCGGAGAGGCGGCTCTGCGGCACCGGACGGCTCCGCCCGCCGCTGCATCTTCTCCTCCTCCATCCCTGCCTCCCTCCATCCTTCCTTCCCTCCCTCTCCCCGCCCTCTCCTCGCTCTTTCTCTCCGTCTCCCACTCCCTGCCCCCGCCTCTCACAGCCATCCCCTGCCCCAACCCTCTGCTCCCCCCAGTCCCTTTGGGCTGAGCCCCAATATTTCCCCACCCTCCAGTCCCGCAGGAACAATCCTTGATCTCTCCTTGACCCCATCAACTCTTTCCCCAACCTCTCAGTCACACGAAAAGACCCCAAAATATACCTCATGGCACTCCCAACCATTCATCCTGACACCCCAGTAACCCCTGTTCCTCCTTGTCACCCTCTACCACCCTGGTCTTCCTTGCATGCTTCCATCCCAATCTGACACCCCCAATCCCCTCTGTCACCCCCAGAGCCCCATGAGCCCCCCCAGGTACCCTTCTAGCCCCACTTCCCACTGAGAGATCTGACTTCCCACTGATTGATCCCTATCACCCTCCACCCCCCTTTACCCTGCCATCACCCTGCACCCACCATCCCAACCTAATTCTTCCAATCTCCCCCACTCTTCCCCTCTCCTTTGCCACTCCCCATCCCAACCCCAAAAATCCACCATTCCCTTTGACTCCCTTAATTCCTTTCCCTGCTTAACACACCAGTGCTGCCCCTGCCCTCTGCTCCAGCCCCATCCGCTCTACAGTGTGACACGCTCACTCCCACTGTCCCTCCCACGTGTCCTGGCCCCACTCCCCTCCACGCTGCACCCACAGGCCCTCAGCCAGCTGTCCCCCTGTGGCACCTCTCCCTGCCACCCATCAGAGCCCACCCAGGACCTCGGTGCTAACGGCATCAGCAGCAGGGTGCCGCGTCCCCAAAACCCTCACACTCCTCCCTGCTCTTGTGTCATCAGCCACCACAGCTGTCCCTCCCTGCCAGCTTTGGGGTCTCCTCTAGCTGAAAGAGCCCATCCCGAGGAAGTTTGAGGCTCTCTGCCTGGCTCCCTTGGAGGGCCAGGAGTGGGGAGACGTGTTTGCGTGCACCAAAACCCCACCGGCATCCCCCATGTCCCGGCAGGCCCCTGCCATGGGATGGGGTGATGGGGTGCTGGGGTGCTGCTGGTGCTGGGGACCCAGGGAGCGGTGGAGCCGGGGTGCTGTGGAGCCGGGGTGCCGTGGGGCTGTGCCACCAATGCCGTTCCCCAGGAGAGGGCACCAGCCACCCGGCCAAAGACGGCAGAGCCCATGTGGCAGCAGCGGTGGCCTCTGCACAGATGGGCCACAGGCGTGGGGAGAGGGGCCACTGGGACATATGGAGGCGTTGGGCAACCCCAGGCAGCGCAGCAGGGCCCTGGATGTCGGGTCTGCAGGCACCTCGAGCAAGGTCTTAATGGTTAACGGGCTGTGCCAAGGGCTGCGGGGTTGTGCCCCCAGCCATGGCCCGCAGTGTGGGTGCCCCCAGCCCACAACACGAGTGGAGATGAAGCCCTGTCCTGGTCCCTGGGTCACCACAGCCCCTCACCCGGGTCACCCAGCGCAGCTGAGGGGCCGTTCCATGCCCCTGCTGTAGGTTTCCCCAGCCGCTGCCCTTGACCGCGTGTCTCACCCCGTGCCGCCTGCCCTGGACTTTCCCTGCGCTGGCGTCACGGTTGTTCCCTGGCAGCGGGGCAGGGGCAGTGCCAGGGTGCACATGGCAGCGGGTTGTGTGCGCTGCTGGCTTTAACAGCCTCTAAGCACTCCTCAGGGCTCACCCAGGGCCGTGCTGCTTGGGGCACAGCTTAGGGCAGGACTGTTCCAGTGCACTGCAAGGGGTTGGCAAGGAAGGGTCAGATCCTGGGGCAGGACCTGGGGTCTGTCTGGTCCTGTTGCCCTGTGAGGATTTGGCCCCATGTGCAAAGGGACAACTTCCACCCCTCGGCATCTGCCACGCCGGGCTGTGCCTGGCTTTGCCAAGCCCTCACGCCATCCCCTCTCCAGGGCCAGCACCGTCCCCCGTGAGGTCACCGGACACGGCCCCTTGGCTCTTGCCCCATGGAGGGCGTTTTCCAGGTGGCTCCCGTGCACCCCGTGTCATTGGGAACTGGTGTCCAGGCCTGACCCCGTGCCCCCTGACCCTGATTTAGGGGCCGTTGCTCAACAGCACTGTCAGGGGTGAGGAGGGGGGGTGGTGACGGCACAGCCTCCCCTCTGGGCTGAGGGGCCTGGGGAGCCTCCATTCCTGGGCAAGCTGGAGAGGGCATGTGTGGGCTCGCTGTGGGCTGGGGGCTGAGCTGCTCCCTGCCAGCAGCATCCCCAGCTTTGGGGGGAGTCCCCCCGCACCGCCGTGGCAGCCACCACCATTCCCCTCCTGCCTCGAAGGGAAACTGAGGCAGGACCGTGGGGACACACATCTCCCCGCTCCTCTCCCCATGGCTTCACGGCTCCCCAGTCCCAGAGCAGCGGAGTCCCACCAGGACACCCCCTCCTTTGGCTTTTGGGCTGCTGGGGGGGAGTCTCGGCACATCCCCTGCCCCGCTCCCCTCCGCNAGAGGTGGGATCATGGAGACGGGACCCAATGAGCCCGAAAAACGTGCCCAGCCCGCAGCCCTTTTAGCTCGGAGAACGGGCTGCTGCAACCTCCCGGCGGAGAGAGCCCGTCCCGTCCCGTCCCGTCCCGTCCCCGCCATGGCGCTGGGGAAGCTGCAGAAGGTGCTGATCAGCGACAGCCTGGACCCGTGCTGCAGGGAGATCCTGGAAGCCGGAGGGCTGCGGGTGCGGGAGAAACCCGGCTTGAGCAAGGACGAGCTGCTGCGGGAGATCCGGGTGAGCGCGGCCGGGATGCACCCGCACGGGGACCGGGGATGCCACCGTGGGCAGGAGGGGTAGGGCACGGCTGTCCCGGGGGGGCACGGGGTAAGGCACGGCTGGCCCGGGTGGGCACGGGGTAAGGCACGGCTGGCCCGGGTGGGCACGGGGTAAGGCACGGCTGGCCCGGGTGGGCACGGGGTAAGGCACGGCTGGCCCGGGTGGGCACGGGGTAAGGCACGGCTGGCCCGGGTGGGCACGGGGTAAGGCACGGCTGGCCCGGGTGGGCACGGGGTAAGGCACGGCTGGCCCGGGTGGGCACGGGGTAAGGCACGGCTGGCCCGGGTGGGCACGGGGTAAGGCTCGGCTGTCCCGGGTGGGAGCCCCCCGAGCCCGGTCCCCGCCTCCCGTCTGATGCAAGAACCCGTCTGGTTTCTGCACGGCGGGTCCCAGCCCCTGTGCTGGTGGCTGTCCCTAACTCACCCGAGACCACCTCGCTTCCAACTCGCCGTGTCTGGTGTCCCCCTCCTTTCCCAGGACTGCGACGGGCTCATCGTGCGATCGGCCACCAAAGTCACGGCCGAAGTGCTGGAGGCGGCAGAGAGGCTGCGGGTGGTGGGCAGAGCGGGCACCGGTGTGGACAACGTGGACGTGGAGGCAGCCACCAGGAAAGGTGTCCTGGTCATGAAGTAAGAGTAGGAACCTGCCCGTGCTCCTGGGGAGACAGGGGAGGCTTCAGCAGGGTGCCCTCCCCACCCACGGCCACCACCTCGGGGGTCCTCACTGGGTGCAGACCCCTGTCAGCCCAGGGGTGACGTACGGGTGACACCACGCTCCATCCCCAGCACACCAACTGGCAACAGCCTCAGCGCTGCCGAGCTCACCTGCGGCATGATCCTGAGCTTGGCCAGGTGAGCGTGGGGCAGGACGGGGGGGATGGATGTGTGCCCCATGGCTCAACTCCCTGCCCCACGCTGACGGCAGCCTCCCCTTTCAGGCAGATCCCGCAGGCAGCCGCCTCCATGAAAGAGGGCAAGTGGGACCGTAAGAAGGTAGGAGGTGGGCACAGTGCCCTGGGCAGGACAGGGCTGGGGGTGCCCGCGTGAAGCGAGGTGCTCTCGCTCACTCTCTGCCTTGCACCCCCAGTTCATGGGCATGGAGCTGAACGGGAAGACGCTGGGAGTGCTGGGACTGGGCCGCATCGGCAGGGAGGTGGCCACCCGCATGCAGGCTTTCGGCATGAAGGTAAGGAGCTGGGGCAGGGAGGGAGCGGTGGGCAATGTGTACCGTGCCAGGCCATAGGAGCCAGCGCCCGCTCTGTCTCAGACCATAGGCTACGACCCCATCATCAGCCCAGAAGTCTCGGCCACCTTCGGCGTGGAGCAGCTGCCGCTGGAGCAGATCTGGCCCCGCTGCGACTTCATCACGGTCCACACGCCGCTGCTGCCCTCCACCACGGGTATGGGGTGAGGGCTGGCGAGGTGAGGTGGGCTTGGGCAGAGCTGGGGCAACCCCCCACGGCTCACGGCACTCGCTCCGCAGGGCTCCTCAACGACAGCACCTTTGCCAAGTGCCGCCGCGGCGTGCAGGTGGTGAACTGCGCCCGCGGTGGCATCGTGGACGAGGGTGCGCTGCTGCGGGCGCTGCGCTCGGGGCAATGCGGAGGGGCTGCCCTCGACGTCTTCACACAGGTGAGCAGGGCCACGGGGACCCCCTGAGCTCAGGGGCTCAGCATCACCTTCACTCTGCCCAAGCCAGGCTGGGGCAGCCCAGCAAACCCCACGAGGATGGGACCAGGCACAGCCGTGCCCCGGCAGCCCTCCTCGCAAAGGGGGAAAGGGGTAAATGCATCCCCCACTCTCCGCCTCCCCAGGCTCCCGGGTGGGTGCTTGGGGCTGACAGCGGGCTGGGGCTGTGTCGGCAGGAACCCCCGAAGGACCGTGACCTGGTGAATCACCCCAATGTCATCAGCTGCCCTCACCTGGGTGCCAGCACGCGGGAGGCGCAGAGCCGCTGCGGCAAGGAGATCGCCAAGCAGATCGTGGACATGGCCACGGGGAAGGGCTTGGCTGGCACTGTGAGTCCCCTCGCTGGGCACCTCACCTCCAAGCCTCAGTTTCCTCATGTGTAAAACACGGGTGTTGGGAGCGAGGGCTGCACTCACTGGCGGCTTCTCACCCCCACCACGTGCCCCGCTCTTCCTCACAGGTCAACGGGCAGGCTCTCAGCAAGGCTTTTGCGCCACAGACCAAGCCCTGGATTACCCTGGGCACGGCCCTGGGCACTTTGCTGCGTAATGTGGGCAAGCGAGCCCAGGGTAACGTGCAGGTCTGCACCCTAGGTGAGCTGGGTGGGCTGCACCCTGTGCCTCCGTGCAGGGACCCCCCAAGGGCTGGGCAGCACACAGGGACCCAAGTAGGCTGGGTGGATGTGGAATGGAGGGTGGCCAAGGGGAAGAAGGGACAGGATGGTGGTTGATGGTGGGAAGGGAAGGTGGGGTGGGAGGGCAGGAGCACAGGGGAATGGCTGGGTGGGTGTAAGGCCTGGGCCCCCAGGCTGGGTGCTCCACTGTGGGGCTGCCCTCTCTGCCACCGGCCCCTCCACCTCCTGCCTTCCCCCTGCACCCCAGGGCCAGCGCTGCGGGAGGCCGGGAGCTACCTTGTGCCTGCTGTGGCCGCGGGCATGCTGGCTGGAGGGCTGCAGGAGGAGCTGACCCTGGTGAACGCCCTGCTGCTTGCCCAGGAGGCTGGGCTGAAGGTGTGTGGACAGCTTGGGGTTCCCCCCACCAGCTTGGCATACCCAAACACCCCATCCTTCCTGGGGCTGCCCCGTGGGGCTGCAGTGCAGCTGCCAGGCTGGGGGGGGGCATCGCCTGGGGTGAGCTCCAAGGCCACCCCTTCCCCTGTGGAGTGGGCTGAGGGGCTGCGTCTCTCCACCAGGTCACGGCCACCCACAGCGACGAGGTCCCCGAGCCTGAGGGCAGCGAGGGCTGGCTGGAGGTGTCCCTGCAGGGCACCCCGCACCGGGTAGTGGGCACCGTGCAGGGCAGCACTCCGCTGCTGAGGGACATCAACGGAGCCATCTTCAAGCAGCCAGCCCCGCTGGTTGGCCCCGTCCTCATCTATTGTGCCAAAGCCTCGGAGGGCAGCACCCTGCCCACGCTCGCCGGTGAGCTCCCCGTGTGCCCCCCAGCACGGGCAACCCCCCCTCTGCCCCCAGGCTGAGCCCAGGCTGCAGCGGGGAGATGGTGGATGGAGAGATGGGGGTAGGGAGGTTCGGGCAGAGGGCTGGGAGCTTGGAGCAAAGGATGTAGGGGTGGGGGTAATAACGTTGTGGGCACTGGGGTGGGTGGGCAGAGCTCTGCTACCTGGCAGGCACAGCCCCTCACCCCTGTCCTCCTCTGCAGGGCTGCTGGCGAAGGCGAGGGTCCAGCTCCAGTCCTACCACAGCTCAAGCACAGTGGCAGGGGAGCAGTGGAGCGTCGTGGGGCTCTCAGGCCCTGTGGCTGACCCCAGTGAGCTGCAGCGACGCGTCACGGAGTTCTTCGAGCTCCTATTCTAGCCTCTGACTGCCTGCAAGGGTTCTGCCCTTGGAGAAGTGTTGCCCCTGGCCACTCCAGGCCCCCATGCTGGGCTTCCAGAGGCTCTGTGCTCAATAAAAGGTCCAGGAGAAGAGAGCTCCCTTGTTCTCAGCCCCAAGGCAGCTGCAGGCTCTGTCCCTCCTGCCCCCAGCCCTTCCCTCTCCCCCCGGCACCATTGCCCTTTGCTTGAGGGTGCAAAGGTCTCCATGGCTGCTGTGGCCCTGCCGAGGTCCCGTTTGCCATGGGACCTGTGCCAGGACACGGCCCAGAGAGCAGCAGTGCTCCAAGGGGGCTGAGCCCTCCCACGAGTCCTCACAGCACCTGCCCTTTCCTGCCTTCCCAGTTTCAGTTTGCCAGCATCAGGAGGAAAATGGCATCTTATCATCCCCAAATGGGAGGCTGGGGAGCTCCCTAAAATGGGAGTTCATGCTCTCACCCTGGGGGAATGAGGGTACTGAGGCCAAGGGGGTGGGTGGCCACATTGGGTGCCCGAGGGATAAATCCTGTGAGGGGACATGATCCAGCCCCGTGGTGGCTGACAGAAGGGCCTCGAGGTAGGAAGGGACCACTCGTGACCAGGAGCCAGAGCTGGGCTGCTGCCCTCTCTCATCCACACCTTTATTCCCCTGCATTGCCCTCGATTGTGCCAGAGAACACCACGGTCTCCACCAGCCCCAGGGCCCCGAGCACCACCAGCCGCCTCCCAGCCATTCAAGGTGAGGTTTCCCACAGAGACCAGTGCTGGATTTGGGGGTGAGCAGGGATGCTGAGAGGGGCAGGAGAGCACCCCCTTCCCTGGGGTTCACCGCTCGGGTCGCCCCTAGACAGGCTTCCTGGCGTATTGCCGGCGGTACTTGGCGTCCACCCGCGTCAGGTACCAGGTGCCGGGGAAGAGATCAGCCTGGGAGCCTTGGGGAGTGTGGTCAGCTGTAGGGAGAGGGTGGTGATGCTCAGAGGGAGCCACAGCGTCCCGGCAGGCAGCTGGGGGGAAGGAAGGGGGACGTTGCAACCCCACTCACCCAAGTGATGCGTTTCTTCCCGCTCCTTCATGATGGCGGCAAAGTCTTGCGGGGCCACACGCTTGCGGGCGTCCAGGCGGGCGGGCAGGTCAGCCAGGCTGGACACCAGCTTGTCCAGGGGTGAGCCTAGTGGATGGTGGGCATCCCATTAGCCCCACATTGCCCTTCCCCTCCCCGCTGCCCCCTGCCCCGGGGTTCACCTGGCGCCGCATCCTCAGAGACGCGGAGGGAGAACATGCTGGCGGCCAGCCCTGAGCCGTAGGAGAAGGCTCCGATCCGGGAACCCGCCAGGTCCCGCGCTGAGGACCTGCAGTGGGAGGGTAGTGAGGTGAGAGGGAATTTGGGGCTCTGGGGGTGGTGTAAAGAGCCGCCTCCTGTCCCTCTTGCAAGCAGGGGGTAGCCCCAGGACTCAGGGCTGTGTGGTCTCAGAGTGCAGTGGTGCTGGGAGCCCCAGGACAAGGCTTTTGTCCCTCACTGGTGCCTGGTCCTTCCCACATCTCCTTCACAGTGGGGTCAGCCATTCTGCCTGGCACTACAAGGAGGGGGGTTTCATTCTCCCGGCACCAACAGAAAGACTTTCTGCACTGGCCCAGCTCCAGGGAGCCGGGATGAAAAGGCTGGCAGGGGCACGGTGCCAAGCGGGACATATTCATGCCAGAGCCTACGCGCAGTGAAAGCATCAGGGCTCTGCCTGAGCAGGGGCGGGAGATGAACGTCGGTGCCTCTTTCCCCAGCCAGCCAAGGACCCCATCCTCATCAAAACAACCTCCCCCCTTGCCCCGAGAGAGCTTTTGAGGGGGACTCACTGTGCCAAGAGAGAGGCCAGGCAGCCGTACATGGACGGCGTGTACATGTTGCCATTGCGGGACGAGAGGAGCAGGGAGCGCTTGGTCTTCTGGTTGAAGATCTCCTGGCTGGCTGCCTGGAAGGCTTTCTCCACCTCCTTGCTGGTGTAGGTGTCCTCCAGCTTCACGCCGCTGCCCAGAGAGAGGCCGGCTCGGACCCTGCCACGGGCACGTCCCCATCTGGGCTGGGGGATGGGGGCCGTGGCGTGGGCACCCACCGGAAGGTCTGCAGCCCCTTGTACAGGCCGGCGGCCGTGTCGGGGTTAGGGTTGGCCAAGAAGTCGTTCAGCAGCAGCCGCCCCACCGACTTCTGCACCAGCTTGCAGAAGGGCGTGTGGAAGATGATGAACTCGAAGTCGTCGAGGGTGAAGGGCCGCCGGACGCCGGCTGGGAGGAGACACGGGGCTGTCGGCAGTCGGCGGGACGGCACGGGCAGCCCGGCGGTGCCACCGCTTACCCTGCTGCCGCTGGCTCTCTGCTTTCTGGCGGTACACGGCGTAGCAGCGGTCCAGCGCCCGCAGGTAGCACTGGATGGACAGCTGCCCATCCACCACCGGGTACTCAGAGGCCAGGTCCGGCTTGTAGAAGTCGTAGGCGTGCTCCATGTGTGTTCCCCGCAGACCTGGGGGCACAGGGAGAGCGTCGGTGAATGCCAGCAGCAGCCATAGGTACTGCCTGCCATACCAGCCCCAGCTTTCACCAGCCTCCCTGGGTCACTCCCGCAGGGATCCTGGGGTATCCAGCATGGGGCAGCCACCGTGCTGGCAAAACTGGGGCTGCTGATGCTGAGCAGCTCCGTCTGGGGCTGTGACGTTGGATGTATGGCCCCCGCCAGGGACGGCACCCATCAGCTCGCCATCCCCCACAGCCTGACGACACCGACCTCTCTCCAGCACCAGCGGGGCGTTGGGTCCCACCAGCATGGCGATGGCACCGGCACCTCCCGTGGGCCGCGCGTTCCCAGTGGCGTAGACGGCGATGTCCCCACACACCACCACGGCGTAGCGACCTGGGAGAGGACAGGAGGCTCGGAGGGGCTCTCAGCATCCCACCTCCATCCCTCAGCAGCCTCCATCCCATGGCCCCCGTGCACCCCCATCCCCGCACTGCGTGGCGTCACGGCCAAGGCAGGCGAGAAACGGGTGGTGGAGAGCCTGGAGGGCCAGCAGCTCCCTTTGAGGTTTAGCTGGAGCATTTTTGGGTTTCAGGCCACCTCCAAGCCTCTCACCCCATCCCCCAGCACCCACTCACTCAGCACCCACCATCCCAGGCGCTGGATTCCACCCAGGCGGCCGCGTTGAAGAGCGAGGCCGTGCCCCCGTAGCAGGCGTTGGTGGTGTCGATACCCTCCACGTCAGTGTTGCCCGAGTCGTGGAACAGCTGCATGAGGACGGTCTTGACGGCCTTGGACTTGTCGATGATGGTCTCGGTGCCCACCTCCAGGCGGCCGATGGCATCCCAGGAGAGGCGGCCGCGCTCTACCAGCCGCTGCACCACGGTCAGGCACAGCGAGTTGATGTCCTCGTGGGCTGCGCAGAAGCCCATCTGTTGCTGGCCCAAGCCCCGCGTGTACTTGCCGGCTTCTACGCCGTCGTACCGCTCCAGCTCCTCCTGCTCCACGTACTGGGAGGGGAAATACACCTCCAGTGCCAGGATGCCCACGTCCTTGGGCCAGGCGCCCATGCCGGCGGCGCTGGCGAGGCTGCGGGGGGCAGAGGGAGCAGCGGCATTCCCACGGCGGCCCCGGTGAGGTGCCACCAAGCCAGCATCCCAAATCCCTGCTGGCTCCTGGTGCCTGGTTGTGCTGGGGGTGCAGGGAGAGCATCCCCTTTCCCGGCACGGCTGCCAGCTCCCCACCCCGTCCCCTCCAGTCGTGCCTCCCCCTCCACTCCCCAGTCCGTGTGGGTGCTCACCGTGCCCTTTGCAGGGCTGGGGGGTGCTGCCCCAGCCCTGGTGCCCGCCTGGCCCCCCAGCAGCATGCAGCACGGCCCACCAAGCGCAGCATCTTGGCCCCGGCAGCCGCAGGGACGCACGGCGGGAGGGGCTGGGTGCGGGGCTTTTATAAAGCACGTGCGTGGCCCTCCCGGTCCTTATCAGCACCGGACCCCAGCGCTCAAAGGTCACCCAGTGGCAGCCAACGCGACAGGGCCAGCGGAGCGAGCGCTGGCTGTTGGAGGAGGGAGCTCACGGGACGTCTGTGTCTCGTGCCACAAAGCCTGAGGATGGGCTCTCCCGCAGCCTCTGTGGTGTGGGGTGGCAGCTGCTGCGGTGCCCACTGTGGTTGCTGAGCTTTGTGGCCTTCCCAGTTGCCCCCCAGGGAGGGGCAGAGGGTATGTGGGGGCTCTGGTGCCAGCACCAACCGTGCCACCCGGGACACAGTCCACCTCGGTCACATGCCGTGGCTCCGGGGTTGAGGGGAGGGAGGTGGGGTGTGGAAAACATTCCATGAGCTGGGTGGGGGCAGAGCCGTCTTCAAAACGGCAAACAACCACGTGAGGCCTGTGGCAACACTGCGGTCACACAAAAAGGGACCTTTGGTCTCGGGTGCTGCTGTCAACATGGCCACAGGGCAGCATTGCAGCCCCCAGACCCCTGTGGAGTCGATACCCGGGGGGGGCACGCACTCCCCGTGCCTGCACGCCCACAACAGCTCCCATCCCAGTCCCCCTGCCACACCTGCACCCTGGGGATGTCCCAAACATCTGCCCCATTGGGCACCAGAATGCTGGGGATGAGCAAACACGAGGGGCTGGGCTGGAGAGTCACCAGCCCAGCAGCTCCTGGGATTCGCCCCTAAGCAGCCCCCCGTCATCGCCGAGGCACCGGGCAGCCAGGACAGCCAGGCAGCCCCAGCAGCACGGGCCTCTCTTTCACCAGGACTAGCCCAGGGCTTCACACCAGCACCAAGCTCACGCGGCACTTGCACGGTTCTTTATAGGTGTACTTTTAGGAGCTGTGGGGATGAGGAGCGGAGAAGGCAAGGGAGGAGCATCACCAGCAGCGGGTCCCCCACAGCGACAGGAGCTGTGCTCAGTACGAGGGGGTGAACTTGCAGATGTAGTGATGCTGCTGGGTGCAGTCGGCGCTGGACCACACAGTGAAGCCTGATGGAGACACGGGCCAGGGGTTGGTGTGTGGGGGGGGACACCCCAGGGACAGGGGCACCAGCTCCTCCCACAGCCTTCCCCCGAGGATACGGGAGCCAGAGGGGGAAGAGAGGAGCCGTGTGGAGGAAGGGCTCAGGCACTCACCGCTGAGCGGGGTCAGTAAAGCGCAGCTCCCGCCGCGGGCGCCATTCCCAGCCAGCGCCCCGTCCGCGCTGTACTCGTCCCCGTTCACCCAGTGCCAGGCCTGGCTCTGTGCAGGGAGAGGGGGTTGGTCAAAGTCACGGCCTCGCTGTTTGCCCCCACCACCCTCTGTTTGCCCCCAGCCTCACCTCGTTCCTGAAGTGGAGGCCGAGCCAGACGGGCCGCACGCGTTGGTAGTAGGAGATGGCTCTCTGCAGGGTGATGGCTTCCCGCGCCTCCTCCACCCAGGCCAGGTGGCCACCGGTGTGGCTGGCTTGGCACTGCCTCTGCGGGGACAGCCGTCAGGGCTGGGGCAACCCGAGGAGACGGAGGGTCCCCAGATGCCCCTGTGTGCCCTGTCAGGCTTACCTCAGCCTCGTCCCAGCTCTGGAGCTGAGGGAAGTACCTGAAGCAGGTCATCTTGTAGTAGGACCAGCCCTTGGGGCAGTAGTCGATGTAGCGGGAGCCTGCGGAGGCAGAGCCGAGGGGAGAGGTGGGGGACAGCCAGCGTGGTGGATGGAGAGAGGCAGGGCTCCAGCTCAGCCCCACTGCCACAGGCAGCTGCCCCCCAAGCCCTGGGACTCACCAGCTGGCTGCAGGAGCCCCAGGCAGCCCAGCAGCAGCAGGAGGGCGAGTCTGGTCGCTGCCGCCATCCCCCTCACTGCTGGAAGCGTTCCCTGCAAGAGCTCCAGGTCACATCAGGTCTCTCGGGGACAGGGGATGCTGCCTGTGCCCCAGGGGTGCAGATCCACGCTGCTGCGGACTGAATCTGGCCCCTTTCAGCTGGCTGGAGGAGTTGGCAGCCCCGGGAGCTGTGCCACCCTCACCCCTGCCTGGCACAGGGCACTTTGCTGTGCCTGCATCCCATCTCCCTGGCATGGCTCAGGGTGCCCAGCCCACGCTGGCACAAAGGTGTCCCAGCCCTACCAGTCCCAGCTGTGGTGGGAGCTCAAGCTGACTCAAGCTGTGCTGTGGGGACATGGAGGGAGCACAGGCACAGGTAGGGGGTCCCCAGCCCTGCCCTGGCCTTGGGCAGCAGCGGCAGGGGCACAGGCAGGGCCCAGGGTCAGTAGAAGCGCAGGGATGATGTGCACAGTGTTGTTTTCACCCCTGGAGCTCACAGCACTGCCAGACCCAGGTCGGGGAGGCAAATGAGCCACATCAGCATAGTCTCCTTTATCCAGGCTAATCCCTGGGTACCAGGGCTGGTTTGCAGACTCAGCTCATCTTCCCCTCCAAAAAACATCGACAGAAGTCAGCGCAGGGCTGAAAATGACACGGTGGCAGCCTGCCCCGTCCAGCAAGGGCAGAGCTCTGCTCCCCTGCAAGCTGCCAGGGTTGGGATCGGCTCCTGCTTGCCCACAAAGCCACCCTGGAGCATCCCCAGGCTCCAGAGCCACCCCGAAAGAGTCCCTTTCCTCACCTGCTGTCTGGAGATCAGGAGGAGTCACAACTTCTAGTGGGACACCAAGAGAAGAGCAGCCCTTTATAGTCCAATGCTCACCAGTATCACTGTTTGCCCAGATCAGGTCATTTCCACCATAAAACCCTTGCAGCCAACATCCCTCCGTGCCCCCTACTTGGCTGGAAAGCTGCCCAGATCTCTGCCCTGTTTGCATTCAACCCTTCTCCAGAAAGGGCAGGAAGAACCTCTCCTAGTTGGTCAATAAACCCCCTGCAATTAGGGTTAATTACTAAAGCACAGAAATAACCCTGCAGCTGAGAGCTGGTGGCAGGGATGCCCACTGGCTCAGCCCCAGCCAGCCCATGGCTGAGCCCTGTGGGAGGCTGCCCGGGTAGTGCCAGCAGCATCCCCGTGGGTACCACCGCTGGCACTGCCTGCAGCCACGGCACCCAGGTGAGGGAATTGCGGCAGGCGGCCGGGCCCAGGCCCTGCCCAGCTCTGCCGTGCGTCACACACACGCTGCCCTTGTTTGAACTGCCTGGGGATGTTTGTCAGGAGGATGTGTGGCGTGGGAACAGCCTGCGCCCAGGGGCTGGCAGCTGCTATCAGACAGCAGTTGGGGTGCCCGACCCCACGCCCGGCACTGACGCAGGGCTCCGGCACTCTGCGTCTCTCTGGGAGGAAGGGACAGGTCCTGCTGCAGCAGCAGCCCCTGCAGCCAACATGGAACCCAGCACACAGAGACCTGCAGCGTGGCAGCCGGTGTGGAACCCGGCACAGAGCCCCATGGCAGAGCACTTGGCACAGAACCTGGCACACAGGGTCCTGCAGCACAGCAGCCGGAATGGAACCCAGCACACAGAGCACACGGCTGGGCACAGCTTTCTCTGTTGTGCTCCTCACCTCGAGGTGTCCTCTCACCCTGCTGGGAGGTGGCTGTAAGCTCACCCACCCTGCTGCTTTGGCCACGCTGCTCTGGAGCCTCCCTTTGCTGGTTTCTATCATGCCAAAGCAGCTTTGAGAGTTCTTCCCCTTGCCTGTCCCCTTTGGCATCTGGCAAAGCTGCCAGCTCCTGCTGCTGCCAGTTCCAGCCAGTGTCCATCTCTCCCTCTCCCAACCCTCTCCTGCATCTTTGGAGGCCCCTGGGAGCTCCTCACAGAGAACCAAGGCCCAAACCTGAGCTCTGCTTCCCCCAACACAGAGAGCTGACAGCTGGCTGAAGCTCCAACTTCTGGCTGTCAGGCTCAAGCCACGTTTCCCAGAGATCTCTCACACCAGCATGCACAGACAGGTCTGGCTTTTTTTCCCCAGGGAGGTAGGAAGGATTGGACCTGTCTCCTTCACCCACATACTTGGGGATCCAGCCACTGCTGCTCTCTGAGACCTCTCAAGGCTGGGCTGGCTTGCTAGGCACCTTCCATGACCAAAGGAGTAAAGCTGAGCTGCCTTCTGTCCAAACACAGCTGCTGCTGCCTGCCGCCACTGCTCCTGAAAGAAACGAGCCTAGAGAGAGATCAGCTGCTCTGACAAGGGACACCCTTCACACCCAGCAGCCCTCCAGGAGCTGGGACTACACCCTCCCTGTGTGAGAAAGCCATGAAAACCTTCCCCAGAGGAGCCCGAGGCTGCTCCATCACTCCACAGTCAGATAAGGGATGTCCAAACTCCCTGCCTGACTGGTTCAGTGAGGCTTATTTGCATGCAACAGGACAAGTCTTCACAAGCCCCCCCCCCGGCCGTGGCAGGTAGGGGAAAGGGCATGTGCCCTCCCCCCAAGGAGACGAGGCATCAAGCCTGAGCCTGAGTCCCACCAAAGCCGCCGCTGCCGCCCCAGAGGCGCAGCACAGCTCGCTAAACTTTGGCACAGATGTGCAACCTGTGTGAGAAGGTGGACGGAAGCCTCCCGGAGGTTTGCACTTGCCAAGCTGGCTTGACTAGAAGATAAAGGAGCTGAGCTGTTTGAATGTTAAACCCTCATAAAATGCCCTCGGCAGCTTTATCCCTGCTGGGCATCGTAATTCAGCTACCGGCTCCATCCGAGCTCACAGCGATAGCTGGAAAGGGGCCAGGACAGAAGTAGTGGAGCCCCAAGGCCTCAGTGGCACCATCCTGCTCAAAACACGGCACAGGCAGCCCCTGTCAATGCTGCAACTGTTGGAGGCAGAGAACAGCACGGAGGAGCCGTGACTCCCAGTCTCAGAGGCTGGGGAATGGCACATCCCCATGCAGCGGCTGCCGAGCCAAAGCCAAGGAGGCAACACCTTGGCTCTGGGGATAAGAGTCCTCCTCCCCGCTGGAGTGGCCCAGGGAAGCAGACAGGAGCTGAAAGGGCAAGTGAAACCACGGCTCTGCTAGCCCCTGCCTGACCCATACCTGCACTCAGCCTCTCCATGAGCCACACAGAAGCCCCAGCTCTTCTCTGTCTCCCAGGCTCCCAGCCCAGCGAGAGCTCTTATTGAAAGCATCTCCAAAAGGCCCCATGCCAGTCCCTCCCCATCCCTCCCAGTGTGTCCAGGGGCTGATCACTGCCACCCTCCTCAGTGAACTCAGAGACACAGGATCCTCCTGCTATGCCCGAGCTCAGCTGCCTCCAGCTCCAGGGCATGGATGGAGCTCAGCAGCTGGCTTCATGCCCTGATCCCCAAAACACTTCTCTCTTGACACAAACCACTGAGGAGCCCTCCCCTTGTGCCAGGAAGGCAAACGACAGCAGCAGCACCCAGACAGATATCGGGCACGTTCTCTTTATTCTGGGGGATAAAAATTGCTCATACATTTGGCAGCAACTATTTTCATAAAGGACTTTTATAAAAAATGTAAAAATAAGCAAATATTTTCCGTTATTAATGTAGGAAAACGCTGCTGTGTGAATGGTTACTCTACAACTTAACGAGATAAAATATCACCTGGAGGAGATATTATCTTTACAAGTAGTTAAAAAACAAGAACAAAACAACAACAACAACAACAAAAAACCCCAACAAAAGAGGAAGGCAGAGGGCCGTGGTGTCAACAGGCCAGGCACGAAACCGGCTTCGTCCCACTCCTCTTGGGAAAGGCAGCCACGGACAGGAAAAGGCACTTGGTTACCTGGGGCTAACGAGGAAAAGCCCTTTATCAACTTCATTATTTGCAGTGAAACATGTACCTGGACAGATCTCCAGGAGCCTGAAGTCTCCCCTGCCCGGAGATCCGAGTCGGTTGCAGTTAAAACTTCATGGGACCAGGGGAGCGGCGAGCGTGCCGGGCAGCACCCGCCGCAGCCCTGAGCCGCAGCTCCTGCTGAGGCCCTGCCTTCACGTACCACCGAGTCCAAGCGAAAGGAAAAGCTTTGACTCTTGATTAGAATGGAAAGGAGCATCGGAGAGAATACTGCACACGGTAGGATGTGGCTGAGCGGCCGCTGCTGGGAGGGGAAGCGGCCTTCTCTGTCCTTTGGCAGCAGCTGACAGCCCCCCGTCTCTTTGGAACACGCGTCTGCAGGGTTCCCCCGAAGAGGTAGGAGCAAACAGTCCCCCAGAAGCGGCCACTTCTGCTGCTGACTGGCTCAGAGCCCTCCGGGGACGAAGTGGAAGGAGCGGCTGTGTGTCTGAGGTCGGTGACAGCTGGCTTCCCTCCCTCCTTCCCTCCCGAGGCAGATGTGGGACAAGTCCTGCAGAGCATGTGGGGCACCTCAGCTGGGAAACTGTGACACAGGCTGAAGCTGAGAGTGGAACCTGCTACCCCAACTGCTTTAGGCAACGCTTGCTGAGCTGGTTGGTCTGCTGCTGAAGCCCAGCTCCTGCCGGCAGCCTGCTCGGGACTGGGCACAGTGGCCTCCTCTCCTCAGGAGGGAAAGACAAGGCAACCCCGTCCCAGGGCTGCAGAGAAAAAGGCCACTTGTCAAAGGGCTGCTCGCTGCTCCTGATGCAGAACACACGCTGCGAATGGGCGACAAAGTCCTTGAAGCTTCTTGATAAAGAGGCAGCATATGGTAGCTGGAGGGCAGGAGGCACAGCACAGCCACCCCGGGCTGGAGGGCGGGGAGTGCTGCCCATGAACGCTGGGAGCTGGTGTGGGCAGGTTCCAAAACGCTCGTGCTCGTGCCAAGAGCTTCCCAAAGGGCCTGGTGTGGGTTGCAGGGCATCTCTTCCAGCACGGGAGCCCTGTCAAGGTGGTCAGGGGCAGCCCTGGTGAGATGGGGGTGAGGGGGAGCGTAGTGTCAGAACGGTCTGGCGTGTCTTGGGGAAGGCACGTGACACGGGAGAGATGTACCTGCAGCTCACCACGGGCAGGGCAGGGCAAGGGAGGGCAGACCAGGACAGACCAGCGTTGTCAGGAGGGGAAAGTACCAAAAAAATAACAACAAAACCCAAAAGACCTAAGAGAAGACTATATGTATGTAATAACCTCATAATACCCGGGGGGAGCAGGCAGAGAGAAGGCTACGGAGGGTGTTAGTGGGTTTGTACAAGACGAAGGCTCTTGAAGAGGAGAGGGTGAAGCTGTGTGACACGAGGTGTCACTTGACCTGCGGGTGTTGTGGGGAAGCCCGGCTCGCTTGCTGAGCAAGAGCAGCCGTGGGAAGGAGGGGGCCGGGAACGTTGGGTGCAGCTCTGAGCTGTGTCCAAGACAAGGCAACTTGAACTTGAGGAGAACTAGTAGAAGGTGCTTCAGAGAGAGGTTATGTGGGTAACAAAAGGAGTAACAAAATAAGGATACAAAGCTGGTTTTGGCTAAATTTCTGGAGAAACGACCGTGAGAATGAGCTGAGCTGAAGAACTGTCTTCCCCACAGAAATGGTGGCAAGGGTCTGAAAGCAGACTGGAGAATCCAGTGCAGACAGCCGTCACATCCAAGGCTCACGGGGGTTGGTTGCGAGTGACCCGGCCGGTCTTTCTCCATCACCAGCACCTACAGTCCTCTGGTTTTAGCGTAAAAAAGCACGTTAAGCCTACAGCGACCACAGTCCCTCCAAGGAAACAACAGCCTGGGCTCATTAAGACTCTTGGATACTAAAAACGGTTCTTCATTTCCATCCTGGAAGACCTTCATGAGTTCTGGAGTCCGTTTTTATTGGGCTTCACCCGGGTCAGCCCTCAGGCGTACACCTGCATGTTGTTTCGCTGCTGCTCCGTCATGTGAGCGGCCGCCGGCCCGCGCTGGCTGTTACCGGGACTGGTTGCCACGTCGGACCAGTCAGAGGCAGAGTGTGGGGAGGAGCTCGACCACTGGTCCGGAGATTCGGGCGATGGAGTCAGGTACGGGTGCTCCCCTTGTAAGTGCCGGTTGTGGCTAGGAGTCCGTTCTGTGGCCGAGGAGTAGCAGCTGTGCTGCGACGGAGGCGTTGGGTACTTGCCCATCGAGCTCTGGAACTGGTGGTAGGCCGGGAGGACCGTCTGAGCCACTTGCCCGTCCTGTTGAGGGATGGCGGCCATAGAGAACGAGGCGCTGGGCAACTGAGCCAAATCCGGTATCTGGTACATGGAGCTGAGAGGAGCAGCCATGTTCTGGGCGCAGTTTGGCTGGGCTTGCTGTGGCAGTGCTTGCTGGTTTATGCCACCCTTGGGAACCAGCTGGAAAGTCATGATAGGGGGCAGAGACTCCCTGGACACTCCCACGTGCTTCGTATCCGCTTGAACCAAGCCGCTCTGTTGAGAGACGCCGGGGTGCGGGTGCATCACCTGCGGCACCATGCCGAACATCTCGTACTGCGAGTCGCCCACCTCCACGCGGTTCATCCACTCGGTGGAAACGTTGGCCGGCCGCAGCCTGCCGAGGCCGCCGCTGGGAGGGGTGGTTCTGTGCTGGGAAAGCAGCTGGCTGACGGATGGCAGCACCGTGCCGGACCCGCGCCCCAGGGGTTGCATCTCGTGTAGGTTGGAGAAGGACATGGCGTGCGTCGGCTGCACGGCCGGGGCGGTCAGCAGCGAGCTGGGTGATGAGTGCAGAACCCCCGGTGATGGCATCACGGGAGACGACGTCGGCTCGGAAGCGAAAGCGTGGGGTGACTCCAGGGAATCGACCGGTGACAGGGTGACCGAGCTCTCCGAAAACTGCCCTTTGCTCTCGCTGAGGGACTTCTTCCTTCTCCTCTTTGCGTCTTTGGTGAGGTTCGTGGGCACGATGCCTTTGGCGTTCGGTTTCCGTGACTTCTTGCTCAAGGAAGCGTGTTTCAGATTGAGGAAGGATCTATTGGGGCCACAAATGACCGGGGAGAGGGCAGAGTTCAGCATGGCCCCGGGGTGGCCGGCAGGGCTGTGTGCCACGTTGTACTCGTTGAGAAGCTGCACGATGTCGTGGTGCATGCGGTCCTGGGCCACGTCCCGTGGCAGGCGGTCCATGTGGTCTGTGATGTCTCGATTGGCAAAGTGATCCAGCAAGATTTTGGCTGCTTCGAAACTGCCTTCCCGAGCGGCCAGGAAGAGCGGGGTCTCCTCCTGCAAACGTGGGGAAGAAGGATTTTAGCGGCTTCGCTGTGAGGGGACTGATCGATGGCCAACGTTGCCTTAGGGCTAAGACACACCAAAGGCTAACAAGTGAAGCTACACGGGGGCTGCAGGGTGCAGACTGTCTCTCAGAGTGGCTTCTTCCCCATATCCACCCCGCAAGTGAGATCCCTGAGGCTGTGCTGCCAGGTCTGTGTCTCTGCTAAGCAGAACCCAGCTGCTTGATACCAGCAGCACTTCACCCTGGTGCTCTCACACACCGCTGACTGTGAACTGTATTCCTTCTCTGCAAGGGAAGCAGGACAGCGCTGATGCCCAGGACTTGGCCAAACAAGGAGGAGAACTGCTCTCCCATATTAGAAACCCCAGCACTTGGGGAGAGTTCCAGTCACAGGCTGGGTTTGGAAGATCTGCAATTGAGCACCCAGTTTAGAAAATCTGAACTCTGCTCGCTACCAACAGCAAAGAGATGCTTTGAATTAGGAAGCACAGCCACGTTGAGCAAACTCAGACTGTACCTTGTTATCCTGCATGTCTCTGTTGGCTCCATTTTTCAGCAGCACTAGTGTTGCTTCCACATTGTTGACAGCAGCAGCCCAGTGAAGAGCAGATTTACCTGCAGGGAAACCAAACAGCTTCAGTAAGAAACCAAGGAGCAATTCGCTAAAGCACCATGATGGGCAGAGATCAGAGAGACAAAGGGAGCTGCAGTGGGGGTCACAGCACGTGAACACGTCCCGAAGCCATGTTTACCCTTTGGAAATCACCACACTGTGACATGCCCTCCTGTCACCAAGATGCAACAGGACTCTCAGCACCTGCTCTAGGATTACCAAAGTTTTGATTTTTCAAATACCCCATCCCCAAGAGTCATGGCTGCAGTCCAGAGTACCCCAGCCTACCCAACCCCGCATCTCTTCTGCTGCTCTTCCAGGAGCGTGTAACCAAGCCACTGCACAGCAGCCCACAGTCTATGACTGCTGAGAGGATTTCTGCAGGAGAGCCTGGTGTTTGGCTGTGCTACAGAACGGATGAGCAGCTCACTCTCCAGGAGAGCAAAAGCCCACCCCTCTGTGATTGCACCATGGCACATATTTGCCCAGCCCGGCGTGCCACGTTCCCATTACCGTGGTCATCCACGGCGTTGACGTCTGCCTGGCAATTAATCAGCTCGGCCACCATTCCTTCCACAGCCAGACGCGCCGCCAGGATTAAGGGGGTTGTTCCATCGTTCATGCGAGCGTCCAGGTCTGTCACTCTATTACGGATCAGGATCTGGACAATAGGGGAAGATTTTTCAATACCACTGTGGATTTGACAGAAACTCAAGAGAAGCTTTAGAACCAAAAAGCAGGAAACCGAACGTATGCCACAGTTTTGCTCGGCCATCGCACTGTGGGAGGCATGAGAGTAAAGCTGAGCAAACAGAGCACAGCCGGGGCAGGCTCGTGTCACTTCAGAGCACAGCTGCTCTAAAAGGGGTTCCTCAGTTGCTGTACCTGGAAGACACCCTGGGCATCAGCAGCCACAGCTGCGTGCAGAGGAGTCCGGCCCATGTTGTCCCGTGCGTTGGCGTCTGCGCCAGCATCCAGCAAACGCTTGGCTGCATCTGCTCTGGAGTAACGGGCTGCCAAGTGCAGCGCCATCTCCCCGGTGCGGTCTGTTTGAGCCTGCAGGTTGGCACCTTGGTAGATCAAATCTGTTATGATGTTTGCTGAGGAATCTTCTGCGTCCTCATCGTCCTCGCTGATGTCGGAGCCACCCACACGCAGCGACGCCAACATCAGCGGAGTACATCCATCTGCAACAGAAGAGGTGATAGCACAGTGACTCGAGGGTGACAGCAAAGGATAGGAAACCTTGTCACAGTCCCCTCCCCTTGTGAACCTATAGCTACAGGCAATTCCCTCTAGTCACTTTAATCCAGACCTCTTCTCTTGTATTACAAGTCCACCAGAGTTAGAGGGGAGTTGTTTTCCTTCCAAGCAGGACTTTAATGGCTACCGCAACCCCAACAGAACTTACGTGACTCAGATCAGTAACATCATGATACAACCACAACAGTCTGCTGCTAAATTGAGAAACTTCCTGAAAACGAAAAGGCTACCTAAATAAGATATAAAAATCAAAGGCTCCAGAGGACTTCAGCCTAACTACTCACACGGGTGTTCTCATCACATACCTGGGGAAAAGAAACAAATGGACAAGAGAAAAATGAATGGACAACCAGTCACCAACTGCTGGTGGCATCTTGCAGATGTTGAGCTGAAGTGCAGTGCAGACAAAAGCCTTCAGATCTATTACACTCCAAGGCCTTCATGAGAGAGGCTGTGATTGTCACGCACCCAAAACTGAAAGATGCCCCAGGATGACTGACTGAACCAGCCTCATCCCGCTTTTAACACCAGGACCAGAGGCTTAAACAAGCTGATCAAGCACAGTCTGTACTCTCACAGAGATGTACCACGTAGGAAGAGACCATGGAACAGGATCTGCTCCAGTGTTACTCACTGGTGTACCAGTAGCATCCTATCACGCACCATGCCTCGCTCCCCACGCACCCAGTTTGAGTGCTTCAGAAGATGCTGGGCTCGTGTCTCTTTACAGGTCCCCAGTGATGAGCTCTCACTAATGGACACCCACAAAGGCTAAATTCACTCAACCAGTTTCCTTGCATTGTCACTGGAAGGGGAAAGGCTCCTCCAAACCTCTAATTGAACTTCACTCCCTTGGATGAACTCCCTCCCTCCCTCCCTATCGATCAGAGGGCTGTCCAGGAAGACTGGTTCATGCTGCTGATCTTTCACCTGTGTTAATACCCCCAGATGCAGTGTGATCAAGTCTTAAAACATCTCCACATATCTTTAGCATCTAAAGTCGAGTGCTTTGGTTTCAGCAGACTCTGAACGTTACCTAAAACCAAAGACTTCAACTGTAGACATTAATGCTTGTTGCTGATTTTACTGGTTTACTCCACACATTTCCTAAGCTTCCAGAAAGTAAGAGGCACTAAGATGGCAGCAGGAGTGAACCATTCTGTGTTAAGGTGCCTCACTGGAGCTCAGCAAAAGTGAGCCAAGATTTTGTTTCTCCTGTGTACATCGCTAGCAGAAATTCCAAGACTGTGAGCAATTGCCTGACTTATTCCACAGACAAAGAGGGGACCTCCTGGACCCAAGATAACGGCTTCCCTGCGTGCACACCTCTCAATCTACAGCGTACTATCTGCACTGCATGAAGTGTGTGAGCCCTGATGAAAGCCACGTGGCAGCATTAGGATTCTGAGCACACAAACAAGGCAACAGTCTCCTATTGACATAACACAGGCTCCTTCCTTGGAGGGCTTCAACACCCACCTGGACGTGTTCTTGTGCCACCTGATCTAGGTGAAGCTGCTTCTGCAGGGAGGTTGGACTAGATGATCTCTAAAGATCCCTTCCAACCCCTACCATTCTATGATTCTATGATGATTCTAATGCCCTGAGCCCATTTCCTAAATTCTGTTCACCTGGCTGCCTATGTGAGGGCAGCTCCAAAACCTTCCAGCCCCCCCAGGGCTGTGAGGCAGGGAAGAACGCCAAGGCCTGGGGCTGTCAGGGCTGTGGCCTGCTGGGCAACCCGCTGGCAGCAGCAGCCTGCCCGCTCCTCCTGGCGGCTCAGAGCCACAGCACACCCAGCCTCTCACCCAGCAGCCTTCTCAGGATTTGTTGGACAGCAGCAAAGCATTGACTTATGGGGCTGGGTTCAGTTCCAAGATCCAGCCCTGTCTATAGACCCCCTTCCCTGATGTCCAAAGCTGTACCTCCTTTTGTGCTTCTCCCTCCCACTGCTGGCTCTGTTTCCCTGTCCCAAATGAATACTTCTCAGTATTCCACTCAGGCTCTGGTCTCCTCGGTACTGCTCTGACACAAAGAGCAGAGAGACCGAGCACAGAAAGGAACTTTCCTTTTCTCCAGCACCACGGCCCTGGGAAAACCACTCAGAGGAAACGTCTTGCTTGCTCAGCCACTGCAGTTGTCCTGGACAGATCATGCCTTGCTGCTCCACAGGGACAGAGCCACAATATGCATTAAATCTCTGGAAAAATTAGCTGCCAAGCTCTACAAAGTCTCCCAGGTATGTGCAGCTCTTTTCAGAGCTTTGTGACTTGGCCACACACGGGTAGTTTTATGAGGCTAGAAAAAAAGGACACCCAGCCAGACTGTCACAATTAAGTGCTTGACAGACTACTAGAGAAAAAGCTGTGGACACAATGTCTTTTTTTTTTTCCTCCTTCCAGCTTGTTCTCTGAAATAGCTGGAAAAGAACCCAAAAGGATCCAGCTGGAGGCAGACACGCAGCATGGAAAATTCCAGTCTGAACCACTGAAGTTTTAGTAACTGAAAAAGAGGGGCATATAACAGTTCATCAGGTTTAATTCTAGGTGCTGTTACCAGTTATGCCTGTAATTGCATTACCCTGGTTACATACCCTTAACAACTCCAGTGAAAAGCATGTCCTCGCCACTCTGGGGGACAGAGGGAAAGAACAGCATCGGGAGACAAAGGTGACAGCAGCACTTGACAAAACCTCATCTAATTGCCATCTCTCAAGAAGACAGCACCCCACAGGTGTAAGATTTGAAGCGAGACACTAAAGCCAGAAGTTCACCAGATAGGTACAACTGAAGGACTCATCCAGGATCAGGATGTAAAGAACTCACTGACAAAGCCTCTAGGCAATACTTCATAGGAGACTGAACCTCTTGGGTCCCCCAGAAGGTGCTGGATTAAGAGAGGGAACAACCTCTAAGCACAATGAGGTGTTTTGACTTGCCACTCCTCTCTCTCTAGAAAGTAGTCTACTGTTCTACTTGTCACCTGGACCTGTGGCCAGGATCTAACTCGCCTAGTTTCAGCTGGCTCCAGCCCAGACACCTGCCCCCAAGCCAGCCAGCCTCGACACCCTTTGCAATCAGGGGCAGTGGAGCATTACTGGAGTGTGAGCCATCTAATCTTGAGAAGACTTCTCTTGAGCCAGAGATGAATTGCCTCTCTGAAGTGCCTATTTCTTCCCTCTGCCTGCAAAGGAAGAGGAAGGTGGCTAGGGCAGATGAAAAGGCACATTAACTGTGAGGACTCCTGGCTCCTCCTTACTCACTCATCGTTCCAACACTTCTCAGACTTTTTAAACGATTCCTTCCCCTGCCAGGGATTCAGCTCCTTGCTTCTGATGCCACAGAAGGGGACAGCTTACAGCAGCTTGCTGCAAGCTTCACAGCTGCATCTGAATGGCAGGAAAGCAACTCACAGATCAGCATTGTTCCATTGCTATTGTTGGACAAAGCTTTGAGTGAACGTGAAAATAGACAGCCTGAAGTCTTAAGAACATTATTGCCTGAACTTGGAAAGCCTTTACCCTGCCACACAACTAGAAGCTTCAATAGGGGAAATAAAGAAAAGCTTAATTTTGGCAGAATCTGATGGTTTATGTTCTCACACTCGTTACACAGAAATTCCTCCTTCCCTGTGCTTTGCATTTAGGAGACCTAATGGCTAAATGAACAGAGAAGACAATAGAAGGGAACTGAGAGAATGGGTACAGTCATCATTAAGTTGCATGGAATTATTCCCACAAAATCCAACAAGCAGCAATTGCAGCAATGTCATCAGAGTCACCCTTCCACATAGGAATAAGAGCCACGCTTGCAGCTCTTTCAAAAGCATAAAGTTCTTGGTCAGCTCTCTCCTTTCAGAAGACAAGAATCAATTACTACCAGATGACCCACCCAGCTTAGTGCTACACTTGAAAAAAAAGCAGCAAAGCATTCTTACTGCATCTAGCCTGTGTGCCTGTTAAAGAAGTCACCTCCAAATGTCCCAGCTGTGTTCCTAATCCAGTGAGCTGAGCACTGTAAGCTGAGGATACGAGTCAGTGAATAAACAAAAATACAAAAATCATTAACAAGCTTGCTGCACTGCTGCTCTGTCCCAGGACAGACACCTCACACGCTGCTCACCAGGGTATGCTGCAAGCCAGAAGTCCTCTTGTTCAGGAAAAGGCCAGCCCTGCTTTCATCCGAGGGAGTATAGACCCTACTAAGTCCGTACTTAGCAAAGTCTGGCACAAATCTCTGCAGTGAGCCAGATGGTGAAGCTGGGGGTTTCTTTCCAGCACAGCTATGCATTCAAATTTCTGCCACAATGGCATTCTGACAATATCTCTTAGGGATGTATTACTGTAAAAGAGATCCTGTGCCTCTAGTTCCTAGAGATGTTTGCTAAGTGAACTCTGCAGACACAATATTCCCTGTGATCACAACTCAATCTCTGCAGCTTTCTTTTCTGGAGTGCACACGAGCTTTCCTTGAGTGCCATCATCCTGCTGGTGTTCCTGTACATAACCTCTAAACAACAGCAATACCAGCCACTGGAGACAGGGCAGGCTGGTGGCTGGTTGGCAGAACACATGGACACTCACCCGGCCCTCTGACATTGACATCCAGAACATCCACTTCTTGATCTGCTTGAGGTGGTGTAAGGGCCAGTGATGTGCTCCCACAGACATCTGCTGCTTCCAAGTGCTGCTGTGTCCACTGGCGCTGGTCTATCTGCTCATCACCTTCTGGGAGCAAGGCTTGGTCCTCAGCCTGAGCAGTTGAAAAATAAGCAGTTGCTTCAAAATGCTCAAGTTGCCAAAGACACCGAAAGCTCTTCTGCTTTTCTTTGCTTTGTTGGGGTTTTTCTGGGGGGGTGGGGGGGGTGGGTTTGTTTTCTCCCTTTTGTTTTAAGCTGCTGATGGTCTCCATTTATGTTTGTTTGGCATTTTCAACTTTCACACTATGTTTTATCAGTCCTGAACTTCAAGACATTATACTACTGTTAACTTTTGCTTCTCTTTGATGCACTAGGGCTTTGGCAGGGAGAGATGTTGGAACAGGAGGTACCTGTTTTTTCTGCTGGCCTGTGGTGGCAACGTTAAGCTGAGGATTTGCTCCTCAGATGCCACTAGTTACATAACATGACCCTCTAAGCAAAGGGAGGTTTTGAGCGAGGGGCAATACTCTGGCAGCTGTCTTCCTGACTCACAGTTTCAGTGGCAAGCACGTGATGTTCAAGTCTTGGAGCTCCTTACCTTTGCTCTCTTCGGCTGAGGTCCACCATCGCCTGCCCAGTGTTCAGTTGGTCCAGAATCTGCCAGGTTACCCTCTGGTATCTGGACTGACAGATTTCTAACAAACAAAGAGAACACATCACTTTGCAGTCTGAGTCAGTGCTACTACTGATACTTACACCAGCCTGCAGAGGCCAAGCATGGTGGCCTGCAGAGGGACTGAGATATTACTAATCTCAGGCAGACAGCAGTGGCTTTAAATGCACGTGCAACTGCAACCTTGGTTAATTCAGTGGAAAGTCAAAACTGTGTAAAAGACATTCTTTTTTTTGAAACTTGCCATTGTTTCCATCAGAGTTGTGTCTTTAATGCATGGAGCTCAATGCATTCAGACTTTGTTGTCACCTATCAACCTAAAAACGTCTTGTCTGTTCCAGGAGGAAACTGCAAACGGTACCCAACTGCTGAACTCGACAGTGTCAGAAAACAAAACATAACCAGGAGGTGAGGTTCCCTACTGGTATATCAGTCACAGTTAACTACTGTTCGTCTGTCCAAACAGATGTACTGAAATTTAGAGGGAAAGCCTAAAGAAGCTCTGCCTTAAAATGCAGCTTTCTCTATGGACTTCAGTGCCTTTAACAAAAGCTTTATACACCAGGTCCTCAAAATCCTCCAACATCTTCATAAACACATCATCTGTGGCCCAGGTGCAAACTTACTTGAGCCCAACAGCATCTTCTCCAACGGGCTCTCTGCGTTTATGATTGCTGGGATCCCTGCGCAGGATGAAGCCCTCTGGGAGCCACAGCGAGCCGTGTTTGCGCTTACGCTTTGCCATCATCACACCCAGGAGAAGGATTAAGAGGATGATCAAAGCTGCCACAGCAAGCAGGTAGAGCAACTGGGTCTTTGGTGGTAGCAAGGGTTCACCTAAAAATGCCAGTTAAAACACGGTGAGATTAACAAAGTGGAGACAATGAACTACACACGTTCTTCTTCCACGCAGGAGTCTTCCTCACAGACAGTGTGTTGTCTCTAGACCATGATGCATTTACAGCACAGGCTTGAGGAAGTTCAGGCTCTGCTGCAACTGCTGCAAGAACACATCCTGCCTCTCTGGCCTTCCTTCATCTTCTTTCTCAAAATATTATATGACTGCTGAACCGAACACCTTGCTCCTTCCTCAGGAGCTCTGCTGGCTGAACACAGCCACCCCGAATCAGTGCACAGACCTACATAAAGATACAGGCACGACCCAACGAGAAGCAGTGACATTACTCATCTAGTACAAAGTTGTAGCTGAGCCTCAGACTGAGGGGAGCAGAAATCAAAGGGATTACATATTGACAGAGGAGAAAACATCTGGTAGTCTGAGGAACGGCCTCCATTCTTTATGGCACCTTTTGATTGGATTCATGGCCTGGAGCACACACAAAAGGCTTTTAGGGCAGAGAAGATCACTGCAGCGTGTGGCCACTGCTGCAGCACATGGGATACCTGTTTCTACAGGCATTACAGTGACTAGGCTCCAAATCTAAATACCTTGCCTTACTAACCAAACGTCCCCTCACAGCATACTGCACATACATACTTCTGTAAACTGGGGATGAATAAGTTAACTCCCAGGAACCATACAGGACAGTGAGATGCACTGAGATGAACATCAATAATCTGAGCATGAATTTGGCAGTCTCAAGTTTGGCCACTGCCTTCCTCCACAAGCAATTTTCCCCTCTGCAATCACTTACTTTGGACAGACACAAAAGGATAGGGCAACATGCCCTTGATGGCCTGGGCAGCTAAGAGGGCCGCAGCAGCTTCTGTGTTCTGAAAGCATTGCTCTGAATCCTCTGCACACTGACGGTTGTCAATCTCCAGGAACACTCTGGTGCTGCAGAGATACAGTAAGAAGGCACGTAAGTCAGCAGCAGAAATGACAAAGCCCTAGGTTTAACTGCAGCCTTTTAAGTTAACCCTTCCAGCCCAGCAATGGATCTGGCAATTGCAACGACTTTACATTTCCCCATAAAAACACCAGGCTACAACCCTAGAAGTTCCAGAATGTCCCAGACCCCTACAAGCAAGAGCTACCAGCATAAGAAGGCCAGAGGAACACAAAGGCTCACCCGATGACCTCTTGCTCAAGCTCCCTGTGCTTGCGAATGACCACGAGCGATCGCCGACTCCGTGCTGCCGACTTCTCCCCGTAGTATGGGAACACCATGGGGTTTCCCTGGGAGTCCAGCTTGATCCTCAGGTTGGTGTGCAGGAGAGTTCCCAGAGTGCGCAAGAAGCTGCGGACGTCTCCCAGCAGCTCGTCAGGGGGCATCAAGACCACAATGATTAGGGTCCCTTCTGCCAGCTTCTCGGCTTTGTCACCAGCACAGTCCAGACCGTCCCAGCCACACTCCTCACTGTTGCAGCCCTGGTCACAGCGGCCATCTGCGTAGTGATCTGCACAGTACTTGTCATACCTACAACACCAAGAGGGTTACAGGCAGCTGAGGGGACAGACACATTTCGTACAGTGTACCTGCAGTACAGGAGCCAAGGCCTTACACTCTTCATCATCACATGAGGTAAAATAACATCCATGTTCAGAATATAAGGAGGAGAAACCTAACCCAAGGATAAGCTTGCAATCTGTCAGGGTGGAAGTAGGGGGCACAGAACACCCTGAGAACACGTGGTTCAATTCTGGTACCAGTGGAAAAGAACTGCTTATTCCCTTTACTGAGAAAAACTTTAACAGCTCCTTCCTCACCAAGGGAGAATCATCACAGATAAGCTGAAGCATTTATTGTAAATAGCTGAAGAAAAAGAAGTGCCATGACACACAAGCTGGGAAACACCTTCAGAGGTAGCAAAGAGCTGGGATAAAAATGCAGGTATTGCTGGTATGAAGTGAAAGGACAGGAGGTGGTACTATCAAAACCCAGTACAAAGTGAAATGCTTCCTCTTTGCATTTGCACAGAGAGCAGAGCACATCCATCAAACAGGTTACCACGTTACCATTGCTCAGGCTATCAGCTTAGCTCCCAGCACACACATTCCAGAAGTTCTCTCCAAAAACAGGCAAAAAGTACACAAAGCAGCAGAAACTTTTTGACACCAAACAAGAAGCAGCAAGAGACACAACAGAAAGGATGAGGAGCGGCAGACATGTAGCACACCAACTCCTGAAAGCAGCAGCAGGAGACACATTAGTGACACAGAGAAACCCTTCTCAGGACAAAGCCTTACTTGCACGTTTTGCCACTTTGCTGACATTCGAAGTTGTCAAAGAGGCACTCGGGGGTGTTGCAGAACTCGTCACACTGTCCATTGAAAAGCATCCAGCAGCGCAATGAAGAGGAGCAGTTGGCCCAGGGATCTTCCACCGTAAGGGAGCAGTCGCCTCCGTCCCACTGGCAGGCGTGAGTGTTACAGTCTTCGTCACAATAGCCATCTTTTGCTTTTTCTGCACACTGGGAATCCAAACAGCCCCGAGGCTCTGGGCTGAACGTTACAGGCTGTTCACACTGGCTGCCTTGGGTGTGAACGGGGCACTGACAATAATAGTAAGGCGGCTGAGAATGAGGGTGGCAGCTTCCACCATTCTGGCATGGGGCACTGGCACAACCCCTGTTTGTCTGGCATTCCTCTCCCACAGACAGCTTGGGGCAATAGCACCGTGGACCAGAAGATGTCTGGATGCATTGCTCCCCCTTCTTGCATTTCACTTGTCCACAAGCACTGTGGCTGCTGAACTCACATTTTGCTCCAGAATAACCCTGTAGGGGAATATAAAAAAGGCAAAACAACCAGGCTCACAAACTTATCCTTCAGTACTCTGAGGGCTGGAGGCAAGGTGTCACATGCAAACCCTTTCTCCCTTGTAACTCCTCTAGTCTCATTGCAGAAGTAAGGGTTTTCTGGATCTACCCTAAGGGATAATCTAGGAACTTACAAGTCTCTCCTACATTTTGAAACAGACTTAGAGGAGCTGTTGACAAGAGGAATCTTGCAGTGGTTTGTATAGAGAACACACAAAAAGGGTTGATATTTAATGCTAGGTTTCAGCCAGGAAAGTAATCTATCCTGCCTCAAGAGCAGAACTGTTTAGGGTAACGATGGGCAGCGTCACTTTCCTTGAGGCACATGGAAGCCCTGCGCTTCCCAGCTAAGTAGATAAACTAAAGGATGTGGCTAAAGAGCTTTGCAAAGCAGTACAGAGAAGATAACCTTCACCTACACCAGTGAAAGTAGTGAGACTGAAGTCAGGGGACTCTAGAGCTGAGGCAGGCACTTCAGTTGGGGGCTGTGGTGCTTACCGGAGGACACTGGCAGATGAATCCATCCGGCATGTTGCTGGCGACAGCACAGGTCCCGCCGTTCTGACAAGGCTTCTGGGGACACACATCTATTACACTCTCACAGTGCCGACCTGAGAGGTGCACACGTGGGGAGAAGAGAGCAGAGAAACGTTGTGTGTTTACACATGAAAAGGCCATCACAAAGTAGAACACTCCAATGAACAGCAATGAGACACGCTCTAGTGAGATCGTCCCCTCAGAACAGGTGGGGAATATCTCTTCAGGTAACATCATCTGCTCTCCAAGCAGCTGCCCGAGCAGTGGCAGAGGAGGACACGAGCCCAGCATCCACAGAGTGTATTTGCAGACTGCCCACCGCCTTGCCTGCATCCTCAAGAACGTGTGCAACCCAGCATCAAGACAGAACTTGCTGCTGTCATCCCAAGTCAGCCAGACACAGAGGCTGAAGGTGCTAAACCACATGAGTTTGGGGGTTCCTCAGACTTCCTTACTTTTAGGGGGATGCTCAACGAGTCCAAAGGCATATCATACTCAAACCATGAACGCTCAGCACCAGATGCAACATGAGTGAATAGCACAAGCAAGCAGAGTCGCCTCAGGCTGATCAGTTAGACAGAGGACTTACTGCACTGACTAGCATTTGCAGCAGCTTTCAGTCAAACTCTGACACCAGACTTAAAAAAAGATGAGGATGACTTAAGCATGACTTGGACCCCCGAGGAAAACATTAGTAGAAGTCTCCACACATGTGCAGCCAAGACTGACTGCTCACAGACAGAAGCAGACAGGGCAGGATGGCCCATGGAGTCCTGGCATCCAATCAGTCACAAACCACAGCAAAGCCACCCCAACCCCTCCCAGGCAGAAGGGTCAATGTGGAATGTGCAGAAGAGGAAGAGCTAAAGGAAGAAGCATGCTCCCCCTCCATGCCTAACATTTCCAGACAGATTTCATGTCTGAGACACAGCAGCTCGCCCTGCTCCTCCTAGGGTGCAGCAGGTCTGCACTCCCCATGCTGGAAGTTCCAGCAACCCTTCTATGAGAGCCAGAAGCAGCACGAGGCACAATTCAAAATGCAAGCTTAACAGATGGGCTTAAATATCAACCTATCTGATGACTGCACCAGTGTCCCACTAGCTAGCCTGGCTTCACCTCCCTTAAGTGTCTTTTAGGAACTTCTTTTTGTCAGTCTAGGTAATGCATTCAAAAACTGCTACAGTGATTTTTCAAATATGTATGTCCCTGTGACAATCAAAACCATGGTGAAAAATCACAGCACCTTTAAATTTTAAGGAAAAGAAAAAGAAAAGAGCAAAAAGTACTGCTGAAGCATGCAGCCATGCAAAGAGAAGGTCACTGGGAAAGCAGGGAAAGTGAAAAGGTTTAACAGAGGAAAGCTGAACATGGGAAGTTAAACTGACACGGAAATTGGAAAGCTGAAAGTTAAGACACATCTGGAGACTATCAGCCCAAACTTATGCCCAGTGGGAGGCAGAAAGCAGAATACCAGCAATACTAACAAAGAAGAGCTCCAGAGAAAGCGAGAATTAAGTTTGTGCAGCGTGAAATTCTTGCAAAACTGATTCAAAGTTGGATTGTGGAAGGATCACATCACTGAGACAGGAATGTACAGTCTGTCTGTGTGGTGAGTATTGCACCCTGACCAGGCCACCAATGTAAGGAAGAAAGGGAGCAAGGAGGAGAAAAGGAGGCCAAAAGCTAATTATGGATACCGTGACACTGATTTATAGAGGCAACTCATATGCTGCTTTGCTAAAGGCAAGGCCACGGAGAAGCTGACACGTGAACAGTTATAGTTCCCATATCAGAAATGTGAAATTATGGAGGAGAGAAAACTATCATAGAGAAAAAAAATACATCCTGGCAGCCAAGAGTCTCGGGAGATGCCTTTGTCTGAGACAACTCTGGGAGCCAAGTTTCTTAGAAGGTCTGAACAAAAGTCTGGTCTAAAAACTGAGACACGGTGCAGGGAACCAATCAGACATTGTACAGGGAGGTGACCAGAGAACACAACTGACACAATGAACGACCATTGTCCAAGATACCACCCTGCAACTGGAAGCACGTTTGCGACTACTCACCAGTAAAAGCACTACGACAGACGCATGTGTAATCATTGACGAGTTGAACACAGTCCAGGCTTCCACGAGGGTTACAAGGATTAGAGAGGCACTCGTTGATATCGCCCTCACACCGCTCGCCTGCGAAGCCTGGGAGACACAGGCAGCTGTAGCCCCCGATCTGGTCAATGCACTGGCCCCCGTTAAAGCAGCGGGGTACTCCGGAGTCTGAAACACAGTCATCCATGTTCTCCTCACACAAACGACCTGTCAACACACAAGAAAGTAACAATTTGAAGTGTCACGGCCTCCTTTCCTCCACTGCTCATCAAGGTTTTAAGTCTACTTCACACACAGACCCAAACATGAACAGGTAAAGATCCCAGATTAATGTAATCCATATCCCATGCACTCAGCCAGCCTCAGATCAGACCAGGGAGCGTGTGGTTTACACCCAGCTTGTTCTCAATGGCAGGTCATATTGGTATTTAGCAGTTTTCATGCTTGACTTAATTTAAGGCCATAATTAAAAACACAAAACACAAACAAAACCAAAAGAGATGCAGCACTTGATTTAGCCCTGTGACTGTACATAGCCAAGAGCTCTGTGCTGTGCTTGCAAGCCTCCCACCACTCATTCAGCTTGGAGGTAACTCTTAAGATCAGCAAAACGCATTTGTAGAGACAGCATTATAACAAGCAGCAACAAACCACCAGGAAAACAACTGTGATAAAACACAAGAGACTTCTGGCCAGCGTGCCTTCCCTTGCAGTTTGGCTTCTGCAGACCTACAGTAAACTTGGCACTGGATAGGGATGGCAGTTTCTTCCTCTCCTTGAAAGGGTGCCCTTTCAAGAGACAATGGCTGGTACTGGTTCTGCCTTCACCTCACAGAGTAACACATAAAAGGACACAGAGAGGGCAAGTCGAGCAATTAAGTCTGTTAGCACAGTCGATTCATCCAGAGCAAGTACAGTCACTGATGTAAGGGTGGAGGATGCCTCGAGTAGCATCAGTAAAGTGTCATTTCAAACTGGGCTAGGTCCAAAAGCTAAGTCTTAATACTGTAAGAAACTGTATCAATCTAAAAAGTAATTCATCTCAACAATAAAGACTAAAGAATCCAAAGCAGCACATTCAGAACCTCTCAGAGGATGGTGGTGCTTTAGGACACCACCAATTCTGGCAATGCAGAAACTGGTACACAAGAAGGAACTGTTATTGAAGTGAATGAACTGGTGGTAATTTGCACAGGTAGGAGGCAACCAGGTAAAGATTATTTCATTATTTTACTTCAATTTGCTTTATGAATCAAGAATTTCATTGTATGTGACACAGACCTGGAGATTTTGCCTACACTTTGATGACACACTCCAGAAAGGAAAAGTTCAGAAGAAGGTAAAATCTTTGACTGACTTCAGAAATAAGCTCAAGGCAAAAGAATAAAGTGAGAAAGCACTCACTGATTGGTTAAAATGTGCAATCCTGAATAATTTTCAAAGGTAGATATCGGTCAGGGCCATCAGGTCAGATATAACAGGGAAATGGAAGGTTAGGTTTCAAGAACCACGACACTCAAGAGGCTGTGGAATCACATGTAACTGAAAACCACCGTTATGTAGCTGAAGATTTTTTTCTTTAAAAAGGAGCTTTTAATAAAAGGGGTCAAGTTTGCTGAAATAGTTTAACCTAGCGTAGAGGCACTCAACTTCTTTTCCACAATGTGGGGCCAAAATCTGCACAAGGACATGGGAAGATGCAAGAACTAAAGCAGGTTTTCTGTATACTTCACAGCACACTAGCTAAACAGAAACTTTGGATTTACTATAGCAAAACAGATAGGGTTGGGAGAGACTTTAATGGTCATCTCATCCATCCCCTTGCCAAAGATAGATCATGAAGTTCCCAAAGAACACTGTCATGACCTGTTCCTTTAAAAGGGGAAGGAAAAAAAACCCCAGCATCTATTTTTAAACAGAAAAATATGTATCTCAAGGGATTCAGTGCACTTTGAGAACATTCTTCAAAGCAAATAATCCATCCCCTTTAGTCTCCGAGTCATGAAACTAAGTAGCCAGAAAGGAAAATTCACTTAATTGCTGAGCTTCATACCCCGAGTTCCTGGTGGACAGGAGCACTTGAAATGATTGACGAGGTCTATACATGTTCCTCCATTCTGGCAGGGCTGAAACTGGCACTCATCCACTTCATATTCGCAGTTGACACCCTGGTATCCAGGCACACACTGCCAGTATAAAAGTAAGTGTGAATAATCTTCTCCTAACAGATACATTAGCAGACATCTGAGAAAGGCTAACGCTGACAAAATTGGCCCTCAATGGGACAGATTACGACTGCCTTTGTAGCTACACAGCTGCAAGTGATTTCAAGGGCTGTACAGGCAAGCCAGCTTAAGCACACAACTTGACCATGTGACTACTCAACAGCACGCTGAGTGTTTGAATTTGAGTGACTTTATTCCTGCAAAATATTAACAATCAAATCCTGACACCCTTTAGCACTAAGACTGGCTTAGTAGTTTTGACTTAAGGTTTACATAAAACTGATCCTTCCCTTCTGGGCATGAGCTTCCAAGGTGTTCTACCATCCCAAAAAGCTTAGGAAGGCTGACAAACCATAACCTCACGGTCTTCACCACTCTCTGCATCAGCTGTAGGAAACAGAGAGCAGTGGAAGGCATCCTCCATCCCATGAGGCAAAGGATACTTTGCCCATGCAAAAGGGAGAATGCAACATTCCTTCAATGCTTTCTACATATGTTTTAATGTAAACCATTCCTCGGGCAAAGAAAAATCTTTCAGGATAAGAACTCCATCTCCAAAGCCCATTAACCCCACCTCCTTACTATCACACCTCTCATTCAGTCTCAAAAGCCTCTCAGGAGGGCTGCTGCTGCCACAGCTTAAATTAAACATTCTTTCCAGGTGCAGGTTGCTTTCACTCTCTCTTTGAAGCTACTCAACCACTAGCACGTGTTTCTGATTTCTTTTGATTCCTTTGCATTACAACACTCTTTAAGTATTTAAGAGCTCCCCCTGCTGAACCATCATGCATTACCTCACACTGGTATCCTCCCAGGTGATCCCGGCAGGTGGCACCGTTCTGGCAAGGGCTGGAGTCACACTCATTGAGCTGCACCTCGCAGTAACTGCCAGTATAACCCACCTGGCACTGACAGTGGTGTGCGTTTCCAACATTGAGGCAGTGCCCAGAGTGCTGGCACAACTGATCCACCGAGACTCCTGAAACAAAGTTAAATAAAGTGAGCAAACGCATAAAACACGTTTGCTGCCAGGAACAAAGATGGATAGATCCAATGAACTGAAAAGCTGTAACTCCAAAATGGAAGAGTTACTCTTCAGAACCACAGATGGCTTCCAAATGAAGTCACTCTTCTGTCCCCTTTGGACCATCAGCATCGACGCTGGCACAAAGTGTTTGTATTGCTCTATTATTTTACCACTGGATGGTGAATATGCCTCTGAAGTACCTCTGTTACAGTACAAAGGTTCAATGTTTGTAGCCAGAATGTCTGCAAAAGGTATGGGAGCTCGACATCTTTCTCCTTTGACACTCAATCTGCGTGTTCAGATTTCCTGGATTAAAAATGGCATGACACTATCCATCAGCCCAGGCTACAAGCCCCCCCCTTCCAGGAAGAAATCAACTTAAATCCCAAGTCTTCTATACGTACACCGTAGGAAGTAAGAAATTACTACTTTGAGGGCCATGGTATTACCTGTACAACCAAATAGAGCACTTAGTAGCCAGTATTCTCTGTGAAAATACTTGGACAGATCATGAGTTACAAGACACTTTTCTGGTACAAGGACAATGTGTCTTAAACCTGGTCTGCCTGGGATTTAGCAGAAAGGTCTAACAGCTGATTTATTTTAGCAAAAAGGCAGTTCACTAAAACAGTATTACTGAAATGTCTTTAAATATTGAATTGTTTAATATTTGTATGGTGGTAGAAGCTTGTGCCTTATGTCAGGGAGAATGAATCAAGACAGCCTTGACTCCCCAATACAACTTGGCTGAGACTTTTTTTAGCTTAGAAGTGGATCATGATTGACCATACTGTGCCTACAGGCCTGTGGGGAAATGAGGCACAGATTAATGATACACAGGGAAACGTCTTCAGTTAAAACACAGAGCATTTACCCCTTTGTGAAGCTGCCACTTTACACGAGACGTTGGGCACATCGCAGTAAGCACCAGTCCAGCCAGACGGACAGACACATCGAGTCTGGGCTCCATTCTGGACACATGTGCCTTTATTCTTACAGGGAGACTTGCTGCACAGATCCATAAGTGCCTGGAGAGAAAAAAAAAACCCACAACATGACGTGTGGCAAGGCAGTGGGAAGCACTAGTCAGAGTACAAGTTCAAGAAGCAAAGAAGGTCTGCAAAATCGGTTCCACATGGCACTGGAAAGAAAGGGACAGTTCTTCCCAGACCTAAGCCAGGCTCTTCACTAAGTCTCAAGAGCTCATACAGCCAGGGATGTGCAGATGTTCAGAGAAGCAAACCCCAGATGGCAGCACCATTTCAAGATATCCTCACACCTTGCTGTTCAGAGGGACTCCTCCTTGTCCCACATTCTCCCTGCTTTATGAGCCCGGCAGATGTGTTCCATGTTTTGACCTTTGCTTTTCCTTTTTGTCATGATCTCACCTTACCTGCTGCTTTTGGCCCCATTTGCTCTAGTCTGAGTTTTCCTATCTTCTGAGATTCAGCTGAAACCTCACAAGTGAAGATGGGCCAATGCACACTGCTGCTTTTTTATTCCTTGTATTAAAAAAAAGTTTCCAAACAAAGAGACTGAAACTCAGTAAATCATCCTATGAAAGCAGAGTGAGGACCCAAAATAACTCTGTCTGACCTAATATAAACCAGCCACTAACCATCATTTCCTTTCTGAGCACTTAAGTCTTCAAAGTAACAACAGCTATTTAATTGATTTCAAGCTGACTGGAGGCAAGGATGAGGCTTTTAAAGGGAGTAGTACTGAATTTTGGCTGTAAAACTCAATTTCAATTGCAGAAAGTTCTGCTTTTCAGATGCAAACTGTCTCCTCACAAAGATTAAAGTAAAAAAAAAAAAAA
>WBNH01010257.1:81783-144907 GCA_013401255.1 Urocolius indicus
AACGCAATTTCAATTGCTGAAAGTTCTGTTTTTCAGATGCAAATGTCTCCTCACCAAAGATTAAAGTAAAAAAAAAAAAAATCTGTGCTTTCTTTCACAGGCGACCAGAAAGAAACTTGGAATTAGGTTTTATCACATGTAGCTGAGCGTGAAGAAGAAAAACACTGAGCCTCTTGCTTCTGCATTTGTAATGAGCAGCCGACTGTTTTACATGCAAATTCTATAACTTATGAATCATTGCTTAATTTTGTGCTGCTTATTTAGCTTTGCTAATTAGGTCAAGCCAGTTTACCACTAAGGCAGGAACGACAGCAGAGCTGTAATCTATAAATCTCTCAAATACAGCTTTGAATAGCACTTACAAATTTGGAAAGTTCCGATTCCTTGTCTGAAATGAGTAATACATTATGATCAAGCTTCTCCTAACATAAAGCAGGCTTTCTGAGAATCCACAACGTTTCATTTGGGGACAGGAACATTCATCCTTTTCTCAAGTGAAAACAAAGCAAACATAACAGAAGAGGAACTACTGAAACTTCACAGTACTTTAGGATCTCTCTCTCTCTCAATGATCACTCTCCCTATGAGGTTTAAGTGGTGTGCCCAGAATGCATAATTAGGGTAGCAGAGGGGCTGCTTTTTCATATCACTTCATTACTTTGCATTCACTTCCTCCATTAGCCATACCTAGAAGCAGAGCTGACAATTTAATGTCTGGCACCACACTTCTGGAAAAGCACCTCCCCCACTGCCATTAAAATGCTTCTTTTAACACCCACTGCAAAGACACATTTGGCACGAAAGACAGTTGCCAATCTCTCACTAAACTGTAGTGTTTTCCAGGAGCTGAAGAAGTTCACATGTTACTCTTTTTAAATGGCAGCACCCAGACTGCTTATGAAAGAAGCCAATATGGTGTTTACTGTTCCAAAGACAGAAATAGTCTCAAATCATTCCTGCTGTTTTGATAAGCATAGAAGAAAAAGCTCTGGATTTGAAATATTAAATCAGAATTCTGGTTCCAATGCGATATGCCAAGTCTCAAGTTATTAATAGGTACCAGACAGTCATTTACAGGGCCTGCAGCTCCTGTGCTCAGCTGTGGAAAACTATATTGCCTGAACTTAAGTTTGCAAGTAAGGTTGAAGTGTTTTACTGAGCTTGTGTGCAGGATAAAAACAAAGGACTCTGCCTTCAATCAGGACAATTTTATGCTTCAAATGAAATGCAGCCATTTTCAAAGCCAGCAGCTGTTTTCCATAGAAGAAGAAAACTTATCTAGAAAGTTCCAATGCCACCTGTCCTCATAAATAACCGAGCACTTTCCTCCTCCTTGCGAACAGTTTTGATGCCCAGAGTTTTCAAAGGGGGGCACCTGCTCTGTCAGACAGAGATGCTGGACTTCTTTTTCTCGAGCCAACAGGTCAACTCCTTCTAAGCAGAACTGAAGGAACAGGACGAGCTCTGCCCCGTGTGGTATCTCACACCTAATCTGGTCACTTCTGCTGTTGGGCAATTCAAATAGCAGCCCTTTGTGTAAGAAAAGGGCAAGAGAATGTCACCCACCTGGCAGTTCTTTCCAGTGTAACCCAAAGGACATATACAGCGGTACGTGCCCAGGCTGTCCACGCAAGAGCCTTTGTTCATGCAAGGATGGGAATCACACTCATTAATTTCTGTGAGGCAGAAGGGGCCTGTAAACCCAATGGGACATTGGCAAGTGAAGGAATTGATCCCATCCAGACAGGTACCTCCATTGAAACAGGAGCTGCAAGAGAGTGAGAATAAAGGTAAGCTGAGACAGAATGCAATTAGCCCACGGCCAAAACAGCAGAAAAACATGACTGAATTGAGAGAGAAATCCAGATTACAGGGTATTCTGACCACTGGTGAGCTCCTGCTAAAGAAGCACAAATCAGACGATGGCAATTCAAAGGGGACTCCACTCCCCCTCCAGCTCACTGTCTTTTACCTTGGCAGGTGAAGAATGCAAAGCAGGGGTTTAACAAGTCATTAGTGATGGAGGTAACTTGTTTAGTGAAATCTTCCCAGCTTCGACGTGACCACAAGCAGTACTGTATGAGGTAGGTGTGTGGCTTGCTCAAACTGATAAATTTTACACAAATTTTATTACAAATTACAATTGTATTACAAATTATGAGAAACAAAACAATTTGCCTGTTTTTAACAGCTTCAAAGGAGACACAGCTCAGTTTTCTCAAGGAAAAAGTTCATTTAACATGCAAAACTCTATCATGTTCCTCATTGAAATTATGTGAAAGTATTGGTATTGCTACATCCCTTTCTCCTCTTCTCATGAGAACCTAAGTCCTTGATTTGTAAAACTACTCATACATGCCCTGGCAGAAATCAGATCAAAGAAATGATCCCCCTGCCTCAATCTTCTGATCGTAAGACGTTCTGCCAGGTTATGGAGAAATGACTGGGAAAGTGAGGAGAACTGATGCCTCATGCAAAACTAGTCCCTTTTCCTTTCAAAGAAAAGGCCTGTCAGGAAAATCCTACTCCTATGAAAACAACCCAGACTTAAGATAACCAGTTTGATAAAGTGCACAAAACAAATTCATGCTTGCTATCCCTTTTGTGCACTGTCAAAGGCTACTTCCATGAGAGGAGCCACTGACTCGCTTCCCCAAACTTCCAGTGCAAGTGTCTGAGTTCTGACTGTGATTACAGCAGAGGCGTCAACACAAATCTCTTTATCAGAGACATTCCTCTGCCTTGGGGGTTGAATTCTGTTTTACAGGGAGTAGATTCTGTTCACCTTCACGACAATACAAGGAACAGAAGACAAGGGACTGTCAATCACTTGCTGTGTATTTCACTGAAGGCAGGTACCCTTGTCCAAAAGGAGATGGCACTCTTTCACAGGCAGCTTCTCACCCAAGACACGGAAGAATTATCTGAACTAAATTCAAATTAGCCAACCATTATGGCACTCTTAAGTGCAGCTCAGTCATTTTTGGTAGAGAAGGTGTGACTGGTTTAGCTCGGTAGGCCGTGGAAAATTGCTACATCCTTCATTCATACCTGCAAGACTGGTTTCTGTACTGACTGATAATGAAAACAAAAACAGGATGAATCTCAAGGAAGAGACAAGGCATTCTGCTAAAACACCCAGCAGATTTCACTCGATTAAACAACTGTTGTGCAAATTCAACACAGCCTCATCGGTGACACAAGCCCCTTCTTAAGCAAAAGAAGTTAAAATACTTCTGAACCCACAAATGCAACCTTATAAAAGGCAAGAAAGATCTGTTCTTTGTGTGCAGAAATCATGTTAGAATACCAAGAGCTTTACATTTAGGCACCCTGTTTGTTCTGCTCTAGTTACCAGAAACAAATTGTTTATTTATTTGTAACCCATTTAGTTTTATTAGATATTGTTCCCATTTCAGAATCTGAAGTTACTTACATCAACCCTAACAAAGCTTAAAATAAATATGCAGGCAGATGATGGATACAGAGGATTAACTCTCCCAAAGAGCTTTTAAAACTACCAAGTGAACCTTTTAGATAAGGACCCTCTGTTGAGCATTTTAATTCAGTTCCACACCTCTGCCTTAGAACGACCTCAGGTTTTATCTCAGTACTGCTAAACCACATCCAGTTTAATGTCAGCATTAAAAGATCTCTGATGATTAAACCTTTCCAGTACAGAATTTGTGTATTTAGTGTTCCTCCTGGTTGCTTGTTCATATCATTTGCAGTCAATAACTTGACTTGGGGCTAAGTGAATTTTCCTGCATTTCTCAGAGTTGCCCATCACTTCCATACTGCAGCTTTTGTGTTTCTCCACACAGTAGCTGTTCATTATCAGTTATTTGCCCTGCCCTATGCAATAATGGCCTTATAAAACATTATTATTTGTGTTTAACAAGCCAGCATTTGTTACTGTCTTAATATTTGTTAAACACTGTCATATTCCCCTTACAAGGGAACTAGGTTTCATCAAACTGATGACCAACTTTAACAGGCAACTGTCTTTCAGCTGGTATCCTGCATAAGGTGAGCAAGCCTTCCTTGTATGAACATCTCAGTGACCAAAGGCAAGAAAACAGATCCTTCTGGAAAAGGAAAGAAAACTGCTTCTGAGGAGGACTGGTTTCGAGCCCCGAGCACACACTGTGTGGCTCCTTAGTGCAGCGGCACAGTGATATTCTCCCACCTCTCAGTGCACTCATCGATGTTGTTCTCGCAGTTGGTTCCCTCAAAGCCAGGCTGACACTTGCACGTGTAGCTGTTGACATAGTGGGTGCACGTGCCTCCATTCCTGCACGGCTCGCTCAGACACTCATTGGTATCTGTTTGACATTTATCTCCGTGAAATCCAGGTAGGCAGATGCACGAGAAAGAGTTGATCCCATCCACACATGAAGCTCCGTTTTGGCAGGGATCTAAGACAGAAGCATTTCAGTAAGGGTTAAAATGGGTAACAGTCAAAGGCCAGGCCTAGAATAGTAGCTGTTAAGAAAAAAAAGTATCCCAGTGCACAGAGTGTGACAGACTCCAGACAAGCTTTTCCCAGCTTTGTGGAAGAGGTAAGTGCAGAGCATCATCAATAATTAATTCACAAGAAGGTCTGGATCAAGGCCAAGCTTCAGGGCCTAAAGGTTTCTCTGCTTTGATTTGTTCAGCCTAGATCAACAAAACCAGATCCAAAGTCTCTTGATTTAAAATGAAAACTGCTTTTTTTGACAAATGCCTACTAACTAATAAAGACAATACAAGCAGCAACTGTTTCTTCTTCCCTAACTGAGTCTTATTCATCAGAGACGATGAATTCTCTCGTTATCTCTTTTCCAGACACTGCTCAGCACAGGAAAGAACTTGTGTACTTAACGTTAAGCATGAGAACAGTCCAGCCAAATCAAACATGTATGTGTATGTTAGTATATATATGAGAACTGAAGTGTTACTGAGCACTTTTCCAAGTATCAAAGGCTGATTGGGGAAAGACTGGAACAAAAGGTCACCAATTCATGCACCACCTTGGATTCTCCTCACTTCAGCATTTCTTGACCTTGTCTTTATCTCTATTATGGTCTTGCTACTCGTGTATCACAATTTTTTGATCTAAGCCCTCCCCTACCATTGTACTGCTCTTGCTTCCACAAGCACCAATCTGCCTGAAAGATTTCTACCATTCAGTATTTTCCCCGCTTTGCTTCTTCAGCTTGGATTTAAGACCCACATTCCTCTGTCAGATGCTGCCTCTCAAGCCAGATTCCTTTTCTACTCTGCATTCCCAAGACCAAAAGCCTACATGTGTGACTACAGAGAGGGAAATTGGAAGGGGGGAGGAAAAGGGGATGAAAAAAGGTTACAGAGCAGGCTTTTTTTTTGATCTATGACTTGAGTACTACTAAAACACAAATGTGAAAATGCAAACAGACTCCATCAAAAATCTGCAGTTCAATGTAAATACAGGATCGTTCTGTTCACTGATAGAGAAAGAAAACAGATGTGGAAGGTAATTAAAGCTCATGTCTTGACTGAGAAATATGCTCACATGATAAAAATTTGTTGTAAGAGACACACCTGCATCCATTTAAAAGTCACCTGACGACTGCAGAGAAAAAGCACATTCAAAGTGAGACCCCTGGCAGCTATGAAATGTTGTGTCTGTGGCAGCGAGACACTTATGACTAAAGCCAAAAGCTGCACATAAATTTTCCGGGCCACACATTTACTGACAGAAAAAGGAGACTCCAGTATCAACTTTTCAATAAGTTCTTGTTGTTGGAGGGTTTGTTTGCTTCATAGATTAAAGACATTTGGCTCAAGCCATGGAAGGTTTTTGTTATGCTAAATAAAATCAGCTGTAACAGTAATCTGAAATTCTCTTTAACCTCATGGGTGTGCTGCCCAACAGACAACACAGGATCAATCTCCCAGCTCTCTGAAGGCTCAGGAACAGAGAGAGACTTCCCAGCTGTTCAAGAGAGAAAGATGAACACTTCACAAACGTTTTTTTCTCTTCAGGCACCCCATGTGAAAACGTAACAGGACAGGGAATCATTTTGTTGGCTTCAGTAAGCAAAGCTCTGAGTCAATGCACCGTGACATTTTTTTGTACTATACCTGTTTGCTCAGAAAGAGGCAATCAAAAGCTGAAGCTGAGCCAAATGTCTCTACAAGTTCTCTCAGCAGTGTTGCTTTGGGGTCTCCCACGGTAACTTTTGCTAACAGACTTGTTTGGATTCCAACCCAACAGCAGTCACACATCCACATCTTTTTTCAATGTAAAAACAACTCCCTAAATTTATACCTGAAGTCTTTATAGACTTTAGATTGGCTTTAAGCTAGTCTAATTAAAAATAGAGGGGTTTGGGTTTGTTTTGGAGGTTCTGAGAGGAGTTTCTTTTCGTTGGTTTACTTTTCTTTAAGAACCAGCCAACTAAAAATTACAACATTGTGAACTTCTCCAAGATTTGATAAAACACTTCTCAAATAGTAACAGATGAACTTTCAAAACACATGACACTCCTCAGGAGACTCTGATTTTATCTGATGATGATACAGAAATTGTCCAGAAGTTGCTATGTATTTGGTTTCCCTTGAAAACAGCAGTGTCAAGGCTATGAAATTAACACTTGCTTTCCTGTAATTTAAACAATTTCAGTACTCATCAGTGTACAAGTATCCTACTGCAACTGATACCTATTCTTCTGATTAATTTGCTTCAAATATGGATTAACTGGAACAGCAACAGGACCCACACTTGCCAGAATATTCATGTCACAGACAGAGACGTTTCAGGAAAAGACTGCCATACCCCAAATTCCCACCACACCTCAATCCGACTTAAATGTTGAAATACAAGTAAGCCCTGCAGCAGTACTTTGTCTATTAAAATTTCAGGCAAATCTAATTCCTCATTTAACATTTATTAAGGTATGTAAACCCTAAGGACCTTTTTGAGTTAAAAACCTGGGAACAGCTCCTGGCATCAGTTATAACACTGTAGTCCATTTCCAGCAGCTGATCTTGGCTGCCTCAAACAAGCAAGTCTTACAGAGCTGATGTTTGGAGGTTTTCTTCTCTATGGTAAGTGACTATAGAAGACCTTTCAGTATCTGTCAAACAGCAGTCATCGATAGCATGGCAAAATTATTTCCAGGAAAAACTGGAAAACACAGAATAACCCGCTGATACTCACTTGAAAGACAGTCATCAATGTTACTGTCACAGTCTCCTCCAGTGAAGCCTGGCCGACATTCACACAGGTAACTGCCTTGAATATTATGGCACAGAGCATGGTTTTTGCAGGGCTTTGAGAGACATTCATCAATATCCACTGTACACCTCTCTCCTGAAACGTGGAGAGGCCAGAAGTAAGATCCCTCATAAGGCAACAGTCAAAAGGTTCAGTGCCAATACTGCTTGGTATTGAAAGCACACTATGTTCCCCATCCACATTACCTTCCCACCCAGGGGCACATTGGCAGGTGTAGCCTTCAGAGTCAGGAGATTCTTGGCAAATTCCCGAGTTCTCACAAGGATCAGGGGAACAAGGAGCAACCACTACCTGGCAGTTCACACCTGCAGAGCAGAGGGAGCAAAACCAGATCAGATCACTCCTCATGGGCTCAGTGGGTACAAGCAGACAGCAGCCACAGACATCCCCTCCAGTTCCTGGTGCATTTATGTATCTCAGTCTCATTTTCTTACACAGAAAATCAAGTTGAGCTGCCACCAGGTTATTTCTTTATGAGTGCAACCGTGGCTAAGGTATGGTCTAAGTATTCTACTACTGTATCATGCCTACACGAATCGACTGTAATTTAGCTCCATACAACCACGGCATTTCCCTTCTAGCTTCCTATGTCCATGAAGTTTAATGAAAAGATGAAAATGGCACTAAAGGTGCAATGAAGCAAAGAGGAAACAGAGAACAGAAACTTCTCTCTTGAATTTTCACCTTTGAAGCCTTTCCTACAGGTACATCTATATCCATTCAACAGATCCTCACAAGTTCCTCCGTTCTGGCAGGGGTTGGATTTGCATTCGTTCCCTTCAGTTGAACAGTAATCTCCTATCCAGCCTGGGTCACAGACACACTTGTACCTTCAAAGCAAAAACAACAGTCATTTTAGAGCGTTCTGAAGTAACTCCTTTACCAGTTTCTCCTGCAGATTAATTTTGGAGTGAAAATCAGGAGGCCTCCCTTTAGGAGAGCCCTAAGTTCCATCTAGATTGCTTATCCCAGCTGTACAGTTTTGAAAATATTGAAAACAGCCCCCCCTCACCTTAAAACCACATTCCCCTCCATTACAGCTTTCACAAAGAACTCAATCAACCAGCAATATGTTTCTGCTTTGATAAGATCATCTCAACACATTTAAACAAAGACAGGGGAAAAAAACCCCTTAAAAAAAAAAGTGAAGGGGAACAATAGATTCCAAAGATAACCAGACTGATTTAATACAAAGTAGTGGTTACAAATGAAAACAGCTGGCTAGGAGCAGGAGCAATCTTCTCCATCACGTCTCAAAATGTGAAGTAGAGCAGCACTCCACCCATATGACGTAGAAGCAAGGATTTGGTGAATCACTCTGGACTCAGGCCACTCAACACACACACTGGCCTCCCTCCTTGTCATGCAAAACAGGACTTACTTTGTCTGGCACTGAATGCAAGGTGTACATGGGCATAAATATGGGTGCAGGTGACAGACAAGATGAACCAAAACGTTTGTTTTCCAAGCCACAAAGGCAACCTTCCTGCCAGCTCCGGGGAAAGTGCCGAATCCTGCCCCACAGAGCTAAATCACTTCCTTGCCCAAGTGCTGACAACACTTCCCAGGATGCAGCACACATCTGGGAGGAACTGCTAGTCCACATACAGTTGGGAAGTTTCAACAAACACAAGCCCTGCCTCCTCAAACTGTTGATTCCACAGGCTCTATGCTCAGGCCCAACAGACCAAAAAGAGGTCTGAATTGCCACTCCCAAAATGAGCATTTGGTCTTCCTGGATGGGAAGATTCATAAGCAACTACTGCTATCAGCATAGCCCAAGAGATCTTTCCTTTAATTCTCTCAAGCATGTAGCACTGTGACTAAAGCTGTCAAACTTCACTCTGTGTCCTAGTGTCAAAAGTTGTCTGCCTGTTCCTTCACACAGAGCATCTGGGCAGCAAGAACAGCACCGGCCGACAAAGACTCTCCATGCTCAATGTTTTGAGTAACTGCTGCTCCCCCAAAGCTTCCATTTGGAACCATTTCTTTATTTTAATTCCATTCCCTCTGCTCGCTTGAATTGCCAAACCCTCCCTTTAGATGATAGCAGTCCACCCTTTGCTACATGCCCATGCAAAGATGGCAAAGAACACAACGCAGGACAGAAAAAACTGATGTTGAAACCAGCCTGCAGCTGGTGACTACAAGCCCACACCCCACTGTGACTGTGTCATGGGTAGCAGACAAGTCTGGATCTCACTCTGAGAAACTAGAGAAAAATCAGAAACCTTAAGTTAGAAGGAACTCTGGGTAAGTTTGATGTGACAGTAAGTACTTACCCAGTCGCAATATGTGTGCAGTTGCCGTGCACACAGGGATTACTAAGACAGCCATCTGCCTGTGACTGACAGTGAGGATGATGATAACCTTCAGGACACACACATCGAAAGCCATTGACTTCATTTACACACGTACCACCATTATGGCAGGGGTTGGATGTGCACTCATCGATGTCCACGTTACAACGTGGGCCTAGGAAAAAAAATCCCAATGCTTATTAAGTGGCATTTCTTCTAAGAACATATGCTCTGCATGTCTGGGAGAGCATGCACTCAAGACACCACTCAGTAAAGCCAACGCAGCAGGATAGAGCTTGCATGCCTCCGTGCCTCTAACTGAAGTCAAGAGAAGCAATTTTGAAAGATGCAGCACACTTTTCTTGCCTAGAAAACACCACTTACACTCCAGAAATATTTGCAAAACCATTCAAGAATCTCAACAGAATTCCACTAAAAAAAAAATCATTGGTTAATATTGATTAGGAAGACAAAAACCACTCCACTGTATCATGCTTGGAACAAACCTCTTGAGCTCCACTTGCCCTGCTCTTCTGCTTTGAAAAGTACCTACCCTTTGAACAAGCAATACTGCCACACTGTCTGCAGTAAGTACAGTTCTTGTGGTTTATTGCGCAAAAGGGACTCTAAAAAACACCATTTCCTGTTTTGCCTGCCTCTGATTACGACTGCAAGATCCTTGACGTAGTGACCATAAGATCTTGTGAGGCTGGAAAGCTAAACAAAGTGAATATTGCAGTAAGTCGAAAGCATTTTTTTTAACTAAGGAAAAGAATGAAGTAATGAGACCTCATGCAAGGCAGTTCAAATACCAGAATATGCCAATTCATCATACTACTGAGCTGTTTTAACAGTGTAATGGTAAGAAGTCCAGTAGGATAACAAATATGGTACGCCAGCAACAAAGCAGACTGAAAGGCATCGTGCCTCTTCCTGTTCTGAGGACTAAAGAGTACCCCACCACCACCACCACGCCAGGGCTAAAGGAAGGAGGGAGCGTCAGGAGCTTAGAACGTTGCCAAGAGAAAAGCACAAGACACATGAAAGCTCTTAGGGCTCTCCCTAATGCATCTCAGATCAGTTCTAATTAGAATCATTCAGCAATAAACAGTAACAAACGTGATGAGAAAACTGTTATAAACAGTACCAACTGCACTACAACTATTATTTTATGAGCGTATTACCCTACATGGCTCCAAACAATTTAAGCCCATTATAAACAGTGTTGAGATGTGCTTTAGTCATCAGAAATAGTCCTCATGTAAGATCTACAGTTCTAAGCGTGGATCCAGAAGCGTTCGAAAGCTTCTTTTTTCAGCCCTACTTTTATTGTCTTAGGTAAGTCTTTAGAAAGAAAAGGAAACAGAACACACTATGAAAGAGAAGTACTGGGAAAAAAAGCAGGTTATTCAGTTGGAGACTTCAGGGTGGACAGCAGCTCGTAGGGACACCGAGTTAATGCTTTGCTTTCACAGACAGAGATCTACTGTTCATGGTCAAAGCACAAGGTACTGTCTAATCAAACACCTCTCTGTATTGTCCACAATCTCTCTGTCCCTGCAAAGAAGCTGTAAATAATAAACCGAAGTCACGTGGGTTTATTTGTTATAAACCCAAGAAGCATGAATTGGATGTAATTACCTAACAGGAATGGCATTTCGCAGCACAGATTAGGCCATTCCCTTGCTTGGTAGAACTTGCTGTAATGTAAGATGCCGAGATTCAAAGATTAGAAGGATTTACTCAGATACTAACTGAATCCCTTGCAGTCAGTACGCAAGGACAGCTTCCTTAGCTAGCTGGATAACTATCTTCAAAACAACTCCAAGCTATCAGGTAGCTGACTTTACCTGTAAAGCCGGGTTTGCAAGCACAGTTGTAGCGGTTGATGCCATCGATGCAGTCCCCATGAATGCATGGGTTACTTGCACAGTCATCAAAGTTATTTTCACAGTTCACTCCTAGGGAAAAGAGGGGGGGGGAAAAAAAAACAACTTAAGATGAATAAGAAGGCCAAACCTTAGAAGGAAGACAACAAAAACTATTTCTCAGAAAGAGCCAATTTAAGAATCCCACCTGCTTCAAAGTGACACGTGCACTAGTGCAACTGTGACAGCAGAGAATGCCACCTGAGTCACTGGCTGCTGACCGAATATGACCTTGGACTTGTATTAAATGTTTAAACAAGACAATAAGCTGTTTTGAATATCATCCCTAACTTCTTTCTCTGCATGCCTGCATGTTGGGAGTAAGGAGGATGTAAGCTCTTCCCATACGAAGTGCAGTACCAGTAAGGTTTAGGGAATCCACACAAACACACCGAAGTTCAGCGAGGAAAAGTAACATGGAAACGATGCTCTCATACCATAAGCTTAGGACTGTGTGCAAATTTACCTAAGAAATAACTAAATGCTTGAATTCTGTTAGAATCCAACCCTTCTGCTTGTGCTTTATGTACCTGAAGTGCCCAGCAAACAGTTGCACTGGTAGCCGTTCACCAAATCAATGCAGCGGCCTTGATGGAGGCAAGGATTGCTGTGGCATTCATCTATCTGCTCACTGCATATGGCCCCCATGTAGCCAGGGCTGCAGATACACGTGTATGAATCAATTCCATCTTGACATTCCCCGTGGTGGCAAGGATCAGGATCACAATTGTTGATGTTCTCCTCACAGAGAAGGCCAGTAAAACCTAAGGAAAAAACAATGATCAGGAGTCATTAAGAAGTTAACTGGTATGATGCTGCAGTGAATATAATGCAAATATTGAAAGAATCATACTAATAATCAGTAAAAGTGGCAGGCAGCATCAAGGGTAACTGGGAATCTCAACTGCTGCCCATTTTCCAGACCTGGAAAACAACACTCTTCCACTGCTCACACTGTTACAGGACAACATCTTGCACGGCCAATCCCGGCACTGGAAGTGGCTACCTTCAGCTTATTCAGAACAGCAGCAGTGAGAGGAAACATCTATATCTCCATGAGAAATGTTGAGAAATGGTTACTTGCATGAGTATGAACTATCTGAAGGCACTCTCCTGTCATTATTTATACAGTACCAGGGGGTTTGACTTTTTTTAGAGTAAGAAACTACCGCAAGGATGCTGCAGAAACCTTCCCAAGGGAACATCCTTGGCTCATGTCAAACCTTCTGCAGCTCTGCTTATTAAGAAGTTTCTTTCCATTCTCATTAAGAAACCTTTCAGTAACTCCACTCAAGCATCAACTGCAAATTTAGGAAAGACTGCATGCAACCTCTTCAGTTAAGAGCGATGAAACAAGCAGCAATTTGGCCTGTTTCATTCTGCTTCAGCTGGGAAACATCCCGAACAACAGAGGGCAAAAGTCTTTTCACCAGAAAGGCTAAAACAATGGTTCCCAAAGCTCAAGGCAGCAAACGGCTCCCTCAAGAGCCCCGTTTTCCAGGATGGAGCAAAGCTTTATGAAACAGGGACAACTTAAATGCTTTTCAGAGACGAAGTTTTGGAGCAAGAGCTCTCACTGCCTTCCAGCAGCTGAAGATTAAGAAGGTGGGACTTCAAATTTCAGACACCAACTGGAGATCGATACAAACCAAGCTGCAGGGAATTTCAACAGCTGAAGAGTGATTCTCACCTGAGTATTTTAAGTGGATAAGAGGCTCCCCATTTTTCATACAGCTTTGTGGTTATTTCTCTGGTCAAACATACCAGGTGACGGCTAACATTTCCAAGTTCTGCGAACGTATGCATGGATGAATGGGTGTGGAAGGAGGTGGGGAGAGGGAAGGGAAGCTAGTTAGAGAGATGGATATAAAAAGATGTTAGGGAAGGAAGGGAGACAAACCAATAAGAGGACCAAGAGTGGAGGGGAGGGGGAGAGGGGAAAAGAGGACTGAGGCAAAGAAAAGAGGAAAGACCTAAGACAACTCAAAAAAAAGGAAAAGCCATGATCTACCACTGGGAAGGAGAAGTGGAATAATGCCAGAAGGGAAAGAAAAGACAAAAAGCAAGCAGTAAATAGAGCTATCTGTACAGCATTTGGCCAAACATTTTGCAGTTTTCAATCACTTTGGCAGCTGGTGATTACCATTCAGGGAACACATACCACTCAGAATATGAGATTACTAGAGCAAGAACAATATTAAAACATTATTTTGCAGCAACTGACCTGCCCCAATGATGAATTCCACATTTCAGTCTTATAGAAGGCTGGCAATATTAAATATAATACTTAGCATACATTCATTCAAACAATTATTCCCTTGCTTCCTATTGTAGCTCCACCGAACCACTTAAAGATCAGATCTGCTTCTTAATCTCTTGACTGAACATACCTTACTGAGACATCTCTTTGCAGACAAAAATTAGGCTGGAAAAAAACCCACCTGAATATAGAACACAAGAATCCCTCTGATGAGATGGAAAAAGCCCTAGCACAGCACCCTTCTTCTGCTTGCAGCCAAAGTACTAATCAAGGGTTTTATTAAGAGCTGTGGCTTCAGTGACACACATTTGGTTGCTTTCAGCCTGTACCTTGAAAATGCTCTATACATCACGTGTCTTTGTGGATGCAGCAGTCTTCCCCCCTCATCTGAGAAACTCAGGATTTCTGCACTGAATTGGTTCCAGCAGTTTAGTCCCCAAATTCATAGTATGCTTTTCAAGGCACAGCTCTCCACGTTGTCCTCACTACATGACCCAAACCTTTCCCAAACTCTGATAAGCTCTACACTCCTGGTGAATGAAAGGGACTACATCACACTCCAGCTTCAGGAAGATTTTCTGAGATAGTTTCCTGGACAAAACTCTGGAGAAAATTTGAGCTCTTTCTTCTTTTATTGCAAGTGTCAGCTTGTTCTGTCACATGCAGTATTCAAAAGGAGAATTCTGACAACAATCATTACTCCTCTCCTGATCAGAAGTACTGCACTTCCCTACTTCCAGCAAATTCGTTGCTTTTTCAGGTACTTGGGGAAATGGGGAGAGGGAAGGTGTGCAAAGACCGAGGAGGAATTTTTAGACTAACCTCTGCTATATTCTGTATAATGCAGAATGAATTACTGAAGCTCAATTCTGCCTTAACAATTTGATTACTGGAATGATTCAAAAGGAGAAAAACTTCACACAAAGCTAGCCAATGTAAAACGCCATTTCTGGGATAAAAGCAGCTCCAGGAATTGTTCAACCTCTTCCCTAATGGAAGAGCTAAAGCCAATGCATTCCATGCCTGAATCTGTATCACAAGTAACGCATCAGACACCTTTAACTGAAAGCAACCAAAAGGCCTTCCTTAATGAGAATTAGGTTGTGACAGCTCTGAATCATCTATTTGACCAGATGTAAAAATTAAGATAAAATCTACATCACTCCTAGAGGTCTAAAGATAAGACAATCTCATAATTAAACCTGATGCCTCTGAAAGTCTAATTAACCCAGCAATAAAGGAATTTAATGCATTAAAAAATGACCAGTGTTCACTGGTCATTTCTGCCAGTGGACACACTTTTTAGTGCATTTCAGTCTTCCACTTCTGACATAAAATAGCCTAACTCAACTGAACTCAGACTGCACAGTAGTACTGCTCTGTCCATCTCCTGTTCTTCAGCTTTACATTATGTAACCCAAACTGGAAGAAAGGAAGGTATGCCACGGATAGAAGGCTTCACGCTCCTGTTTTTCCACTCGTGGATTACATAGTCAATACAGGAGAAGCTGTCAGCTTCTGGGAAGCAAGAGGTGTGGCTGAAAGAAGGAGACCAGAACTCTCATCAATTGTGAGCTCACTGCTGTCACAAGTGAAAGGCTGTACTTAAGCACTTTCCTCTGCCGCAAAGGAGTAGACAAAGCTTCACAACAAGCAAGTAGTATTTCAGAGAAAGAGGAAGAAAGAAAGAACACTGCCACTTCTTTGAACATCCCTTTATGTATGTGGGTTACCTGTGATCTCCAGACCAGGGGCTCTGAAGACAACACTAACCTGTGGCACACTGGCACTCATAGCCATTGGGGTGGTCGATACATTTGGCTCCATTGAGACATGGCGTGCTGGAGCAATCATCTATATCGATCTGACACACAGCACCACTGAATCCTGAAAGGCAGAAAATAAAGAAGAAAATCCAGTAGTTATTCTATTTGAAGGAATTCTTTATTAGCAATTTCTTAAAACATGCAAATATAAGCTCAGTAAAGCTAAACTCAGTTGCATCATTAAACACACACACACACCACACCCTGGGTGAACTGGTTCCTCGTCCAAACCACCAGCCAAAACAGTTTCTATCCTCCAGGTCAAAGGAGCTTCAGCTTGAAAACCAGGATGGCCAAGACAAACAGAATGAAGTAGATGGAGCACAAGTGATGTCCACCACTGAACAGTATGTCTGTCTATGAAATTGAGAGGCCACCAATAAAAACTTTCCAGTAAATCAAAGCAAGTAGCTTAAAAATGAAACAATAGACTAGGATCACTAAAGCAGTGCAGAATACAGCACTGTAGCTTTCAGTACACTCTTGAAATAGTTAACACGCTATCAACAGGTTATGTCAGATGATGTAGATTCTTAGGCACTACAAGAAAAACATCCATAAACTCCAGGAATGTTTTCTGCAGGAAGGAATCAAAAGAGCCAGAACATCATTAGTCAATCAGAAGGCATGCACAGCAGGCTTTTGTCAAGTATATTCTGAACTTTTTGCAAGTCTCCTTGAAAAAAAACCTGATGTTTACCCTATAGCTAACACCAATCCCACAGCTCAGAATTTAGTGGAGACCTAGTCCACCTGCCTTGCCACGCAAGCAGCAAAGGCTGTGTTGATGCAAAAATGGCCTCTGCCTAAAAATCTCAGGGAAGAGAAAAAAGCATGCAGAGGCTCTGATGTTTAAAATCTATTTAGAATTACTCATCTATATGTCACTATGATATCCACAATAACAGAAGTGCATACTGCCAACTACCCCGTTTAAGATGAGACACCCAACTATATGTTTGTCAAAACGTACCCGGTTACAGGCACAATACCAGTGGTTGCAACTCACTCATTCAAACAGATGCTGCACTAAGACAACAGGAGCTCACAGCAAACATACCACCCATGATCTCTCACTGCTTATCCATGCAGCTCTTGGTAAAGGTGAAGTGGCAAAAGCTTCCAGAAATAAGCACTTACCAGGAGGACAGACACAGAGGAAGCGGTTGACTTTATCAAGACACTCTCCATTGTTCACACAGGGATTACTTAGACATTCATCAATATCTTCTTCACAGTGAACTCCTTTAAAACCTGTTAAAAAAAGACAGAGGTGACTGAAGGCCTTAGAAAGCGCCCTTGAAAGTGTAACTGCCTCCTATACCAGAGTTTAAAGTCCAAGCCTAGTTTCGTTGCAAGTTTGCAGTTTGGACAGAACCTATGAGGTATAAATATACCAGAGGTTAAAAAGGGATGTTAAATATGTTTTTCATCGTTGCTGAACATGCTAACTTAATCACAGAAGCTTGTGCTGAACCCACAGCTAATGTTTCTTCCACTGGATGAGAAGGGCAGTTATGTTTTAACACTTTGGGAAATATCAATATATTTGAGTATGCACCTACAGAAGGCAGAAGATAAAGAAATAAGCAGGCAATAATTTTAGCTCAAGGCTTTTTAGTTAATGACAAAGAAAAACGTTAAGAAGGGTGAGACTAGAGTTCCACCTTTCAAAACAGGTCATAGAATCACACAATGGTGGGGGCTGGAAGGGACCTCTAGAGATCATCCAGCCCAAGCCCCTGCTAAAGCAGGTTCATCTAGGTCAGGTTACAGATACTAATGAAAAATACAGATAAAATGTGTTAAAATAAACAGATATGAAGAAAATTCAGATAATAAAAACTCTAGTTTGCAGAGTATCAGCTGATCATCTGCAGTGGTCTCAAGTTTTTCACTGGAATCTATCAAACTGTGCAAAGGACCACTTTCTATCAGACAGCAAAATAACAAACTCCACAGGTCACTGGTATGCTGGATTCGTCCATTTTAGAAGCACAGTTTCAGTCAAGGAACTTTTCTTACACTTATTCCCTCAGGGTCTATGGAAGCTTGCATCATCTGGGGTAGTGTAAGCAGAGAAAACCCAAACACTATTGCCTAGAATCATCCAAACACAGTCACTTTTTTACAGTTTGCACCTGCTCAGCTTTCTCTGAGGGATGTTTCTGCACAGGTACAGGAACAAATATGTTCGCATACACCCCAGCTCAGAATGCTAATTTCCTTTGCTGATGAAGAGATCAGTTTCTTTCTCAGTCCTCTAATTGCTCTCTCCCTCCTCCACACAAATGCCAAGTCCTCCTGGCTGGTACTGCCACAACAAGCTCTCTCTCTCACCCTTTCATTTAGCCTCACCCTTCTGCAATTTCATGTTCCACCTCAGCACAGTTGGCAGTCCTTCCTGTGCTCTGCCTTTGCTGGCAGCCCCATCTTTGTCAGAAACTCCCCTCACCTGGCATACATAGACACGTGAAGCCTCCGATTTTATCCAGGCAGGTGGCATCGTTCTGGCACGGGTTCGAATGGCACTCGTTGATGTCCATTTCACAGCGAGGTCCTGTGTAACCCTTCAAACACTCACAGTGGAAGGAGCCTTCCGTGTTTACGCATTTCCCAGCATGTTCACACGGATTGCTGTTTGCTGCAAAAAAAACATACACGTTTGTGTGTCAAAAACTCTCCTTGGAGCAGGAAAGCCACCACAGCATTCTTTATTAGTCATGGTTTTTCCCAGTGGTCATTCCTTTATGACAAGTAATACCAGAAAAAAACTGTTTATCCTCTGGGGAAAGGCTACTGTGATTGAGGAAAACATGTGCAGTAACTTGCCTGTCAGAGGCAAGAAGAAAGATTACCAACATGACCAATGGACAAAAGAAGCAACTCTGGTCCGAATCACCACTGACAGTTCTCAAGAGGAGTGTATCAAATAGCAGGGATTAGAGAATTAATGATCTTTCAAGACCCTATCGCTAGATAATCTTCTACATTTGCTTTACTCCCCAGGCTGACAAGATGCTGCCACAGACACAGAACAACCAAGCTAGTCCTTTGTGTGTTTTGTAAAAGCAACAGCACTCTTGTCCAAAGCAGACTGAGGAATGAAATTCAAAGTTTGAAGTGGTGCTTTGCAGTGTGGTTAGACATTACCTTCATACATCACGCTCTGTAAGCAGGAACTAGCATTCACTAAACCATAAGGAAGTCTGTGAGAGTCCAGCTAATCACCAAACAACACAACAGCGTGATATCAGAGAACTACACTCTTGGAAGGCACTCAAAGGATCTAGCCATATTCTGGCTGTCAAACAGCCTTGATATATTTCTACCAAGGCGGGAGCTGCAACAACTCCCCCATGAACTGCAGGGCTTTCCTTGTACACTGCACTTCTAAGGGGCAGCTTAATTACTGCCTGTTTCTGTGCATTCCTCAAGCAATGCTAAAGCCCTCTTGCACAAGGAAGAATGGTTAAGCGTCTCGCTGCTTTTCATATTCCAGAGGCTAACAGTTCAAGCATGGACAGCTATTCTGACTAAGCCCTTTGCCTCAAGTCTCATGCAAGATCTATAACTCATCTAAAAGCGCTGAAATGAAGGAGAGGGATCAGGAAAGGAGTCACAGTTACATTGAGAGCTATGGCAAAATGTGTATTCTTACCCCTCTGATAAAGCAAATGACCCAAGTTCCTGTTCATGTACTCGCAAACAGCAAACAGAAACTCACCCATTGCACATTCGTCCACATCCTCAGTGCAGTCTGCTCCTTTATGGCCCTGAGGACAGGTGCAGATGTAGTGCCCATTCACAGGATTAGTATCACACAGAGCACCCTTCTGGCATGGATTGCTAATGCACGCATCATCCAAGTGGCAGAGAAGACCTAAGAGAAGCATCCGAGAGTTTATTTTAAAAGTGACATGTATCAGTCAGACTTTATGTTACACAACCAAATCCTCACACCTGGTACTTCAAACAAAAACTCCCACAACCAGAAGCTTAAACACTATCTTAAGGGCTCAAACCTAAAGACTCGTGCAAGGGTTTCACCACACACTTATTCAAGTAGCACAGAGCAATTTGCCCTCATGCATGACCTCTCAGGTGAATACAGGTTCTACTAAGGACTAGAAAAAGAATCTGCTTTCTTTGCAGCCTGAACTGTAATAAGTTTGTCTTCCAACCTAATACAAACACTTCTTTGTGTCAAGCTACAGGAGTCTGAAAGGTCTCTGCCCACAGACAGTGTATGTTTCCTTCTGTTCTTCCTGGTTTGGTCACAAAGTGTGTAAAAGGCAAATGCATAAACTTTAGAAGCATCTTAAGTGCCAGACCTGTGCAAGTTTTTTGTCCTTACCTGCCTTTCCTTTTGGACAAATGCATGAAAAAGAAGCCACTCGATCAATGCAAGTGGATCCATTAGCACAAGAGGCAGTGAAGCAGTCATCTATGTTCTTACTGCAGTCGTCCCCACTCCAACCATTGACACAGACACAGGCATAGCCTCCGTTGTGGTTGGTGCAGGTACCTCCATTCTGGCAAGCATTGGGCTGGAGCTGACATTCATCAACATCTTCAGTGCAAAACTGGCCTGATATACAGAAAGAAACAAAGTTTAATGAAAGTTCAAAACCAAGAAGATTCTTGAACAGATAACATAACCCAAGGAAACACTGTAGTCCTACTTGATTGCCACTTTTAAGACACTGGATCCTGAGAACTAGCATCCCTAAGTGACCTTGAAATAGGAGCTGAACTGCAAATAACTTAACAAAGGCACAGTGTGAGGGCCAGCAGGCAGCCTGCAGCATATGAAGATACAGTTTTGAGGACAATAAGGAGCAGAAAGAATGCAGGCCTGCCTGCCTGCCATGCAGACAGGGGGACGAAGCAGTGAGGAGACAGCCTCATGACAATCTTAGACAAAGCCATGTCAACAGGCTAGCAGCAAATTAACTCTTGTCCGAATTTAATTCTTTCCTATATAATTATGCAATAAAGATGACTCGAAGAGGAAGAATAGAACTCTTGAGGCTGTTCTTCCTGAAATACTAATTTTCTTTCCCCCAGGTATTTCCAGACAGCCACAAATAGTTGGGGTTTTCCTGGTTGTTGGCTGTTTTTTTGTTTGGTTTCGGTTGTGGTTTTTTTTTTTTAAGAGACAAAACACATACTCTAATAAAATGCTCCAATGACTGTAGATATTGGAGGGAAGAAAACAAAAGTGCAGTGTTTCAGGGAGTTTTAAGGAAAAGGACCACTAAGCATGAAATCAGTTTCAAGGAATATTGAATTTCAGAGTCACATCTATAGGAAAGCTCAGCAATTCATGTTTACTAAAGTATTTATTTATCCAAATTCGCCTTGTTTGGACGTCAAGATCTGGAGAATCTACCACTTGCATCAATATTTTGTTTCAATGCTTATTCATCTTCCCAGTTAAAGCTGTAGTGTTTACTTTTAAGCTGACATTGTTTAGCTTCAGTTTCAAGGCATTCATTGTCATTTTGAGTTTCTTGAACAGATTGAACTGAATGGCTAAGCACCAGCTAACTTCTTCCCAGCTGGCACCTGTGTGCACATGTGCAACTGCAGTGTACTAGTCACACTCTATCATCTTCTTTTGGATAAACAATTTTCCCCCTTTCTGTTACATTAAGAACTCTCTCTGTACAAGTATAAAAACTTCCTCATAACTTTCATCATCCTTCCTAAAATGTTGATACTACGTATGTTGCACCAAAAGACTGCCCTTTATCAGAGAATAGGATTAGGTTTGCTTCAAGTGATCTTTATTCCCCTCCCTCTTAGATGACACCATCACCTCCCTCACCAGATTGCAGCAGATTTCCAATATTTAGGTCAAGACTCTTAAGTAACTGTGTCCCTACTCCCGAGATGCTCCCGTTTGTCATCTCCAACCACTGCATCAGCTGCACATTTACATTTGCCTGGAAATCCCCCCATTTTCCAAGAATAAGAAATTCAAGAGCAGGTCACAGATCTTCCCTGACAATCTGCCCTGATTCCAGTTTATTCAGGTTTGCTCATTTAAAAACACATCCTGGATGTTGCTCAACAGTCACTTTGTTTATTAATGCCCCACAAATTATGATGCAAGTGCACACACACACACACACACACACACCCTTCTCCAATAACACAAAAGTGAAACATTTATTGTTGGTAGGAATGTAAAAGTGTTCACTCTTAACCACCTCCAAACATACTCAAATCGTAACTCCTTTTGTTTCCAAAGCACTTCAGTAAGTGCCAGCCTTTGGTCCGGTGAGGCCTGGATTCATTTCCCTTAGGGGCAAAGCAATGAAGTTATTAAAACTGTTACACAACTGATTTTGTTCTGTGCATGTGTTCCTCCAGTTGGGCTACTTCAAAAGAAGGTTTTTATCACCTGAAGAAAACAGTAATCATACATACAATAGAGTTTTCAGAATGAATCTCACCTCCCAGTTCACTTATTAAAACACTTGGCAGAAAATCTAACACTTCATATTGTTATCTGCAAAAACATAGCTCTCTGCATTATGAAAACACAAACCCATGCATTTATCATAAATCCTTTCTTCCTTAGCTTTGGATACCGGCTTATCAGCCATCAAACTGAAAAGAGCCAGTTATCACTGACTGGTTCTTAGTAGTCATGCGTGTCTCGCGACTCAAGGCAACCAAATCAAGACATTATTTACTTACTAGAAAAGTGCTTTTCCTTCTTTTCCTGGAGGGGGCTCAACCCCAATCAAAGAATATGCTCTCTGACAAACACTCATCTGTAGCGTAATGGTTCTGCAGAAGCGTTCTGGCAACATTTATATCCTCCTTTTGACTACAGCCAATTTAAACTCCCTCTCACTAAAGCACGAACAGTTTTCAGCCCCACCACTCCACATTGCTGTGTCTCAACCTCACTTGCCTTGTTTCCAGGGTTAGGGTGGTGGATTGGAGGGCGGGGTGTGGTGTGTGCTTGTGCTGGGTTTCTTTTAAAGCAAAGATGAGTAAACTATTCTGTCATATAAAGTCCCTGGGATTGCTTTTAAATTCCCATTCCATATGTCACTGATGAGATCACAACACTTCAGGAGGTTATTTTAGTATTTCTTTTGCCTGCACCTTCACTACTGCTATAAAGGACAGCAGCAAGTGACATCACTGCTGTTCTTGCACTACCCACATCTTAGGCTATTCTGTATTTCCACAGTCCTAAACTAAACTGAACTTTCAGAAGTACAGCAACGTCTCTGAGAGAGGAGAAAAACGCAGAGCTTGAAGTTCTTCGAGCAACTCAACCATATTCCAAGAACAGTAAACACATTTGAGCTCCTTAAATTTGATCTTCACACAGCTTCTGGGACTTAAACTTGTCCCTTTGCAGCTACCAGATCACAATCCGATTTATGTTTAATTATGAATTCAACACAGCTCCATCTTCATACAGTTTGTTTTAAAACCAAAGTCAACTCAAAACACAAAGGGTGCAAAAACAAGAAACTAATTATTGCATTTTATTATTATTTTGATGAAAAAAAAACCCTTGTTCTTTATTGAAGTTACAATCGAACTCAGATAAATTCTGGGCACAACTATACAAATGAAAAGCAGCACAGGCAAGCAGAGTAACTACGTTTGTAAGCACTCAGTCTCATCACTATCAGGCAACAGAAGTCTTAAGAGTCTTTGAAAGATTGTAGAAGTGTGTTTCAAAATACTAAGAGATCCCAGACTAAAATCCAAGGTGCTCACATCTCTCAATTGGAGCTGCTGCATTGATGAGAATGCAAAACGATTTCAAGTTCATGGAAAACACTTGAGCCCTTATTGTTGAAGTAGGACTTGAGTGGCTTAGAAATGCATTCTGCAGACCCAAGTCTTCAAAAAGAGAGAAATTAAGGGGGGGTTTGGGGGGAGTGCTTTGGAATGGTTTTGGTTTTTTAGAGACTCTGGCTGCTTATAATGTATTTTTTTAACCTTTTAGGTGTTAAGAATGTAGGATTCATAGTTGATCCTTTTCAACACAATTTTCTGGAAGTGTTCTCCTGTTTGTTTTTTGATGGTGTTTGTTGCTGCAGTTTCTCATGTTGGAGTTTTTTGCCCAGAAACCAGCACACCACCCATTTGTAAACGGCTTTCCAGATTGCTCTCCCTCAAAGCAGCAGCACCACTTCATTCTTAGCAGGACTGTAGGTCAGCCACAACCTCTTATTCTTCTGAAAGGGCTGGTTTGAAGGGCTGGTTTTGTGGCAGGCGTCAGCTTCTCGTGCAAATGAGAGAAATAGAACGAGAATTCAGGCCAGTGCTACAAACAAAAAGATGAGATGCTGCTGGTTTTAGTGACCTAGGTCTTCAAAATGGTGTCTGTCCTTAGAGCTTCCTGAATGATTTCTGTTCCAGTGTCTGCCAAACCAGGACCTCATTCTAAAAGCTCTCAAGGAATATTCTGCTAAGACATCTCTCTGCCAGGTTAGATGTACATAAAATGAAGACAAAATATTTCTGAAACAGTTTACTTAAGGGATGCTGGTTGACTTAATTGTAACTGAAACTCAAGTCTATTTGTAACCACCTTTGTAAATGTTCTCTGCTTGTTAAGAGTTTCCTGGAGAATCGAGTCTTCTATTCACAGCACTGACATTCCAACTTGCAAGTGCAAATTCCGCTATGAATTGCAGAGTGTGATACACATCTTTATAACCTGAGTGCTTCTGAATGCCACAACCACTTCAGTTAAATGTTAATTCATTTGGCTGGAAGTTTCTGTAGGGTATTTCTTTACTTGTACTACTTTCATTTCTAAAAGAAAGGTAGGGAGTACAGGGTGAACTAGTGAAAGGAAGCACAAATACACCAACTGCACAATATTTTAATGGAAGTGTAAGAAACAGACACATGAAAGAGAAGAAGAAAGGAAATAACAAAATTACTCAAAGAAGCTAATAAAAGTCTAACCTGACCTTGATATTTGCAGAGCCTGGGAAATGAGCAAAATGCAGACTCAGGTTCTAAGTGACCTTGTACAAAGTAAACAGCTAGTCCATGTGGTATTTCCAAATTGAAAACCAGAAGTAGAAAAAGGGAACCGCCTTCATCTCTTGGTGCTTTCTGCCCACTATGAAACTAAGTTACTTCCTGCATCTTTCCCCTCAGAAAAGCCATGTGGAATAAGACAGACACGTTTGCTGCTTTGATTGCTCCCATTTTCAGATGAGTAGGAACCAGACAGGAACTCCAGGAGCTTCGCTTTGGGCAGACACAGTGGTTCAGAATGCAGTGGTTTAAGATCCCTCAAGTGATTGTACCAGATTTCATTGAGGAGAAACAGCCAGCCCCTTTCTCCTAGAGCTTTCTGCATTAGAAAGAAAATAAAGCCCGAACTATAAATGGAAGGCAGATAGCACAAAATGATAGCGATCCCACACTGAAAGAGTAGAGCATTAGCTTGAGCAAATAAAAACCCAAAGCAGTCACCCTGGGAAGCAGCAACAGTTGCCTCCAAAAGCTGATCCTATCAGACCATACAAGGCTTTGTATAAACCCCAATTCCATGACAGGAAATGGCAATGATCCTGCAGCAGAATGCAGGACCTTCAGTCAGTTCAATCAGAGGTCTTTGTCTTTGGCAGAGCAGACTTTCCATAGAGGAGAAAGTTTTCTTGGCCTCTTAATAGCTCTCCAACAGGAAAGACTGCTGATGCACAGCTGGAGTACCAGAGGCTAAAGCTCCTGAGAGGAGATCTCACACACAGTGCAAGCACTAATAAACATTTATTTGGGCAAAAACAAATACCCTCCCGTGACTTGAAAAAAAAAAAGCAGTTCCTTGAAAACTGATCTGGGAGGAGACAGCAATGTCCATTTCTCTCCATCACAACCACCACAGCACTGGACACCAGAGTATCTCAGAAGTTTAATGATACTGGAGGGAAAGATAACTCAGCGAGAATCACAAACTGGTCCTCAAGGTCTTAAGAGACCCACTGGAAGAGAAGCACCAGGTTTCAAGGCGTTCTTGTGCTCCCATCCTCTCAGTACCTCACCAGAGGTGTCACTGGTCTCAGGCTAGCGCTCCTGTGCAGAGGGAAAAGCTCACTAGCTCTCTTGAAAAGCGTTATCTGGGAAGCTGTAAACCAGATCTAGACACAAACTCTGAGCACTCTCTCACAGTAATTTAATTCACTAAGTATTTCAAAGATAATCATACATTTAAAAAATATAATCAGCATAAAGAAAGCATGGCTCATTAGAACTGTTTACATTTTTTCTCCAAGTTTCAAAGGACTGCTAAGTGAGAAGGTGAACAGCATCTTATCAAGACTCAAGAAAGGGCTAAGAGATAAGAAAGAGTATTTGTATAAATGACCGACTTCAATTCTGGCAGAAGGTCAGCAGTGCCAACCTGCAAGGAACTCTGCTGTTTCCTCCCCTCTCTTACCACACATTGTGTCTATACTCAGGATGCTGGCTGTCAGACCACAGCTGGCCAGGGAATGACAGCTCTCTATCCAGACTTTCTTGTAACACAAGGAAAATGTCTGCACTGACTGTGACTGTGAAGCATGTTGGTCAGTCAGGTCAAAGCTCAATATACTCAACTTGCTGTGTAAGTCTCCATTGCAAATGGGAGAACAGTTGCATGGAACCATTGAGTCTTTTAGTAAATTGTTGTTTATGAAAAGCTCCCATATTTTTTTCATTGTGTATTTGTAAAGACATTCAGTTAATCTTAACTCACAGAATCAGCCACACTCCTTCAAAAACTAAGTTACAATAATTGAGTACAAACAGGCAGTGGATCATTTAATTAATGGCCTGAAAGGAGATGAACAGTAGTCAGCAATATCTTTTACAAAATAACAAGAGGAAGCCAGGGAATTTCAGCCAGATCTAACCAAGCAAGGTCGCTGGGCGGTCCAACAGCAGACAAGGCTCAATGCACAAACACCAAGGGAAAGACAAAGGCAAACTGGCTTGTTGCAGGAGCTTTTGGGTTGGACACTCCTTGAGGAAACACTTCAGCTTCCCTAGAAGAGTTCAGTGGGAACCTCTGCTCAATCACAGCTTTAACAGATGGAATAAACATCGCTGACAAGACATTTGACTACAAGGAAGAAGAATAACTAATGCAAACAGTTGTTGTTGTGTAATAGCTGTGGCACAGCCTCAGTCTGGAATACATTTTGCGGTATTGAAGCCACCACTTCTCAATAAAGACTGAAAAGTGGCAGAGTGCAGAGCCCAATAGACTGATGGAGAGATGAATTTCCTGAGACTTACAATGCAACTGCTGCCCACAACGGAGAGAGACAGATAGTAAAAAGCATAATACAAGAGTTATTGCAGGGAAGACACAGTGCAAGGCAAACTGTATCAAAGAAAATATTTGATCGTTTTTATCATCAGTTTCATCAACAAAAGGTATCTCAAAGCAAAGGACTTCAAACTTCTTTGAAAGAGGCTGCACCTTTATACAGACAATAACGTCCATAGCAATAAACAGGTAATAGTGAGAGAAAGGGATGTTCAGATCACATCCAAATCCCAGGTCCTCCAACAAAGCCATATCTACAGCTCCCTGCAGGCAATTTGATGACGATGACTGCTTTTTTCAGCTCCAAAGATGACTTCAGGCACACAGAGAATTCAATGGGATACACTGTTCACATCAGCAAAAGGTGCATCTGTTTAGTAAAGATCTTCCCTGTTTCAGTATTGCAGTAGTTTCCCTGAAAACAATGAAAGCACTAAAGCTAAATATTTTTTTCCTTGCAGAAGTTGTCTGAAGAAAGAAGTGAGAGGCATCACAGCTCTCAAAAAAGTGCTCCATCCCCAGAATCTCATAGCTGCCTCCTCCCCTCTGAAACACAGAACTGCAGAGCAGCAAAGCCGTAGCATCAATCCCCAAATCTCAAGTGTTGAGATTATGGTTTGGGTTTTTAATAGAGCTACCATATCTCAGGCAATGTCAAACATCACTCCAAGATACCATAAAATTTGATATAGAATTCAAACAATTGAAGATGAATTTACAATTGTCGTGAGCAGAGTAAACATCTGTGTTTGGTTTAGACTAATATGGCAGAGAAAAAGAGTTTAATTTCATAACCACACTGGGAAGCATGCAGTGGAACTAACAGTCTTTCACAAGGGGTCTTACAATCCCCAAACACAAAACTCTGAGCTTTAAGAGACATATGCATGTCCTGACTAAATATTGCCCTGAATCACTCCCCACAGACTACTGGGTAGAGAGAGCAGCCCTGACAGAGGCAGGAATACAAACAAACAGAACAAAATCTGTTAAAATTATTAGTAATACACTAACAAGAGACTGGTTTAATAAGGTGGTGGTAGGTGAAATGACTGGGGACAGCAGTAGAATAGAGAAGTAACCAAAAGGAGACACACATTGCCAAGCTACTGTTTTGCCCTTCTCTTTACCTCCTCTGGAAAATCCAGTGAATCAGAGAAATACCTAACAAGTTAAAAGATCTCCAAGGCAAAAAATGTAATAGCTGGAGCCAAATCTTACAATGAAAGCCTTATATTCTCAAGTTATCTCAGCAACACATCTTCAGTAATTATCCAAAGACAAATCACCTCATTCTAAGTACAAAGGAAGGGACAGAAACTGCCAGAAACAAGTCAACTGCAGATAAAACAACTGTTACCTATTAGCCTTACCTGACAGTACACATCCACCAGCCCAGCCTCACCAGAGTGGTCTTGTCTATTTGGTTTTAGGGCCAAACACGTGTGAGATGTACTGAAAACTTCAGACAGCTCTGCAAGAGACTATTTGGCACGTCTGATCACAGAGAGTATATCCTGGCCTCCAACGTCACTAAAGGCACAGAGGAAGAGGCAGCAGTGTGGTGGTCTAAGTTAGACACTGTCATTCTGTTATTGAATCAGTTCAGGTGTTAACACCTCAGGTGTTTTATTACAGCTACCTCCTAAACAAGGCTTGCTGTTGGGAAACGAGAAGCAGCACAAAACAAACAGGTTGTTGTTGTGGCAGGCGTCCCAACATCTATACTATCATGGAGTCATTCTGGTTGGAAAAGATCCAACCCCTGTCTTCACACTGCCAAGCCCATCACATGGCCCTCAGCATCTCAGCTACACATCTTTTCAATGTATCCAGGTATGAGGACTCCCCCATCTCCCTGGGCAGCTTAGGACAGCATCTAACAACCCTCTCAGGGAAAAAGTTCTTCTAATGTCCACAACTTGAGGCCATTTCCTCTTGGGAGAAAAAACCAACCCCCACCTCCCTACAACCTTCTTTCAGGTAGTTGTAGAAAGTGATAAGGTGTCCCTTGAGTGTCCTTTTCTCCAGCCTAAACAACTTCAGTTTCCTAGATAAGATAACAGACTGATGGTGTAACTTTGCCTCTGAAATCAATCTGCTCTGTCCAACACTGGAATCAAGTACCACAGGAGAAACAAACAACATCCAGGATAAAGTTTGTTTATGTTCAATGCTTCAAATCATTTCTATGCTCAAATTGCCAGCTCTGGAAGCTGCCATGTGCTCCCTGCTGCCTTTGTATCTGCCAGTTCAAACACGAAAGAAGAAAAAGAATCATAATCCCTCTCGGGCACTTTCAGAGAGCTGTCTCTTGGAGGTATTACTGTAGTGACTGCAAATCACCAGCCAACTTGCCAAGTTCAGCGTAGACAGACCTCAGTCAGTACCAAAGAGGTCACTACGGTTTGTAATAAAGTCTGGCAAGGCACCAGAAAGTCTACCGTTGCTACACCACGGTGAAAGACGACTGCATTGCTCACAGGAGTCTCACTCAGTCACCCCTGAGCTAATAACAAAGGTAAAGACTGCTCCTTTTGCACATGGTGTATGCGCGTGTCAACCAGAACCAGAAAAAAGCCAAGGCAAATCTAAGCACTCTCTGGCAGATAACCATCCACACTCCACAGAGAACAGCAAGGCCGTTCAGCAGACTGGCATGTTCAATACTTATGATTCACATCATCTAGTTGTCAGTTGGTCCCTCTACATTTCAAGCCTCTAAGCACTCCAGCAAGGCTTTTTTTTAAAAACAAAAGAAATATTAAGTTAATGCGACTTGTTACTGTATACTTTGTGATACAGGAGCTGAAGAAAGTGGTATTTGGCAAAGAAAGCTTAAAAAAAAACCCAAAATACCAGAGCATACAATCTTACATAAAAATGTTAAACATTGATGTTTATTCTCCCTTTGATATTTGATGTTTATCCTCCCTTCTTAGCAAAGAAAAGTCACGCCTGCCCGGAGTTTAAGGCTGGGATTTTCAAAGAAAACTAAGGTAGGGAGCAAATATTACTCTAATTAAACAGGAATCGAATGCTTAACTTCCCCCCTTCTAAAATTCCTGCCTAAAGTTCTGCGGAGTAACCCTTGTGCTAGTGTTTGAGAGCATGTGACCAAGCCAACAGCTATTTTAATTAAAAAGCACAGCCTTGCTGCCCAAAGAGCTTTTCTACTCAAGACAAACATTTGCTTCTTAAGCTAGCTCCCAATGTGGAGTTATTTGGTGGAGTCAGCTGTTGGAACACTGTGCTTCCCTTGAGACAAAGGTCGCCTAGATTTTAAAATATACAGTTCACTGGAGCCTCCTTTTCAGGGTAAAACAAAGCCTAAATAAATACAAGTGCCAAGGGAGTCTCGCCTTCCCAGCCACAGGGGTACAAACAATGACAGGAGGCAATGCTGCGACTGAAGCATTACAAAGTACATCTTCCAAAACTCACTTGAGCATGGACATAGCATGTCTCCCAAACCCAGAGGCTCAACCACGTAACTCCTGACGCAGCACTTCAGGAGTAAACTGTACAAAGAACTTAACAGAGGATACAAATCTGAATCTCTGCTGTGCACCATTCCTGAAAGATGATTTGGGCCAGATTCATGACAGTCCTCCAAAACACTGCAACCTTTCCACTGTGAAGAAGTTGTCCTCAGCTACAAAAAAACAAAAGCTTTTATAGCATTTCATACTGTTAAGTCACTTCAGTAACCCAAATTCATCTTTCTTGACACAAAGCTGTGTAGGTCAGATCAAACAGGTGCATTTTAAACAAAGCCTTGTGTCTTTATATGACTTGTAGTCCAGAATGACTGAGAAGCCTTTAAATTCTCAGGTGGTTTTCCCGTGTCCTGTGGAAGGACGGGGTAACCTTCCACATGACTTTACAGCCCTGGACTGCCATCACTGCCCTGTGCATCCACTCAGCCATGAGACTGCTCTGTTAATTTTAATTCCTGATCCCAGACCAAAAAAAAAAAAAAAAGTGGTTGGACAGGATTTTTTACTAGATTAGTGAGTTAAAGTGGCATACTCCAACAAATACCAGAGCCAGCCCAGGGGAAGGGGAAGAGTGGATGGGAGCGGGAGAGGAGGCAAAGACAACTTCTTCCTCAGACTGGTTCAGTCTGGTTTAACTGCTGCAGAACAGCAGCATAAATCAGAACCTTCACTGGGCACAGACACTGGTTAGGACTTTTGGCTAAGTTTTATTCAAACCACACTTAAAACACAGCAAATTCTCTGGCCTGCTGTGCACAAAGGAACAGACTTGAGTCTTCCACAAAAGTATCCTGATCTATTTCCAAGAAAAGGTGAGCTTTGTTAACACATCTGTGCCTTGAAAAGACCCAGCAAATACTGGCTCTGACAAAGGATTTAGCCGAGAACAAGCTACAGTCATCCTTAAACAAATAAACAGAAACCCAGTTAAAGTTCAGCAACAGGAGAGAGATCTGGGTCAGTGTCACCAAAAGGAATCCCAAGATTTGTCTTTGTCAGTCACAAATTTATGAGGCTGACAATCACTATAACCATATGAAACTCTAGAACTTCGAAGGTGACAAAAACATTAGTGACAGCAGGAATTTCTCATCATTGTTTCTGAAAGGCAAGATTGTATCTTGCCGGAACAAGCAGCAAAACGAGACAGCGAAGGCAAGCACTACAACAAAAAAGGAACAGTGAGCTCTGTTTAAGGAGTAGGAAATTAGACCAAATGCAAACAGTCTCTCAAAAGCTAGATTCTAGTAACAAGCAGAAAAACCACACTCATTAAAAAATGTAGAGTTATGTAGTTCAGCATACCACCTGTCAGGGAATAACAAGAGGCAGATGGTTACCAAAAAGAACTGAGACAGATTCTGTTTCAGTAAAGGATGCTTCAATATTACTTTACACAAAACCATTCCTCATCTGATGCACTACAGCTTCTTGGGTTTTCTTTTTTCTAGCAAGGAACGAGACGAGTTTGTCTGCCACAAAGCACAAGAGGTATTAACAAACACGCTACAACACCACCCACTGCACAAAGATTAAATGAAGACTACAGTTGCAAACAGACCATTGTAAAACATCTCCAAGGTTACTCGACTTGAAATTAGTTTGATTACTTGAAAAAAGAAACTGCAGAAGAACTGTCACGAAGACAGCACATCTACATTGTTAAGTATCTTTCGAAAAAATTTAACATCCTTTCAGTTTTGGCTCACATTTACTTACAAACATGCATATTTGGGCCTTTTGGGTTTTTTAAGCAGCACACGATGCCCTCTGACCTCTAGGTCTCATTAGAGGCTTTTGATTCCTTGAAGTGTTCATTGTCACCAATTGGCATTGTTGGGCTATAAGCATTTACCAGGACAGACTCTGAAAGATCCGTTTGCTCAGCTCTCCCCTCTTCTCTTACCTGAGAGATGATTTACAATGTTATAAACCATGTTCGTGCAAAGGATGGACCTCCATTTATATAACACTTCCTTATTGCTGAGTAATTGATTTCTTATTGTAGTTTTAGTCCTGTCAGAATCGACTGAAAAAAAAAAAAGTCATCACTTCCCACAAGCTTCTACCAGTCCTCCATCTACCTTCCCTACTTTGTGCCCTGCCTCAGTGTACCCCTCGTGTCTCCAAGTTAGACATGTACTGTAACCCATAATCCTGTGACTTCTTGGTCTGTATTTGAAGAGGCAGGAAAGGGAATGAAATTCATGCAGAGAAACAAGCTTCTTTTAAGAAAATGCTACTGAGATAAGAGAGCAGAGTCACTGGTGCAATGAGCTGCAGTGACACTTCAGAACAAGAGGCATTCAGGTGACTTGCAAGACGTTTGTCCACTTTGGCCGCACGGTTGCATTCACTGTGGAGCTGGACAGGACTCAGACATTGTGGGACACCACTTGCACACACATTTATTGAGCAAAAGGAACATTACAGATACAATAAATTAATTTTTTGAAGGCCAGATGGCCAAGAGTGTTACATTGCCCAAGCTTCCAAATAAAGCAGCACAGAGAAGGCCCCAAACACAGCCCTCCATTGTCACAGTGAGCCTGTAGCCTCCAGAGACACTCAGATCAGCAATTGGACTGGCTATTAGAATGGCTATTGCTAAAGCACCCTGTGCACAGAGCTACTGCCCTGCATGTGTCAAACATATACCAGTATGAACATGCATAGCTTCTTTTGAAGTTACTCACGTTTTGAACACCAAAGCTGGCCCTGGTTCATTTCAGACAAGAAAGTCTGGTTCCCCAAAGACTCTAAAGTTCATTGTTCAAACAGCCAAACTGCTGTTTCTTATACTGTGAGACCAGTTTTAGTTCCAAACTGATCTGATTCTTCAAGCCTAGAAAGTGAATGGCCTTGAGAAACCATCCTCTAAAACCACTGCTGCGGCGACAACCTTAACTTCACCATAAACAGAGGAAATCCTCAGAAAGCCTGTTCCATTAAGTTGTTTGAGAAAGCCATGGGAACACAAGGCTTGGGGAGTTCCCTTTGTTGAAACTCTGGAAATAGAGATGAAGCATCCTTCACGCATGAAAGGTTTTCTGGTGGGATTGTCCACGCAGAAGGAAGATGCCACAACACATAGCTAACGACTTTTCCCAATGCTCGTAAGAGGTTCAGAGAGGGAATCACCACAACTGCCTTGCAAAGAACTTCAGTGGTTAATCAGAAACACAATCTACCACAAAACCAAACAGAATCGTAGCCTATTACCACCAAGGTCTCTTTCAGGTGAGTTGCAGAAGTCATCCCTAGCTGACAGCAGCTATCCACCCAAATCCTGTAAGCCAAGCTAACTTTACAACATCTCTACAAAGCAAAATAATCCCTTGTGGATTATATACTCACACTGTACACACTCGTGATCCATCACATCCTCTATGCTTCAGGAACAAGCCTGAGATTAATTTACTCCTGACAGGCACTAGAAGCCATAACAAGGTTTATAATTTCTGCAGCGTGAAGCAAGATTTTAGGGGTCAACGAAGGGTTGTTGGCTCCACACCCTGACATTTTCCTTTACAGGTTTCACTTTCCTGCAAGCTTTAAGGCCGTATAGACAGAGAACCAGTATAGAAGTGAGGGTATTTGCTCATTAATGGGAGGACTCATTTTCTTCTATTTACACCTAGTTTCAAAGACCTGTGAAAGCAGTGGTGCGCTTCACTCTCATGTGGTTTTAACTTCATCTAAGAACCTATAATTTCTTCAGCTTAATAAGGGATCTTAATTGGCAGCCAGTCTCCTTTGCAGTTAATGACAACCAGTTTATCACGAGAATGCTGCTCTGAGGAAAAAAAAGCTAGAACAATATAAAACCTCTGGTCTCCAGCAGCCAAACTCTTCACAGCCTACTCATCTGAGCTGCACTGTATTGTCAGATGCTACAGAAGTCACAAATAATATTTTCTAGATACACAAAAGTCTCAAAGGTTCTTCGAAACCTGAGGAGTTATTTCACGCTTTCATCCAAAACAAGGATCCCAATTTATGAAAGGAAAAATGCAAATTGAAATCATATCTCCGTTTCCCAAGTTTAGGGCTGTTTTTTTTTTACCCATGATTTTGAAAGAAGGGCAAAACTATACTCAGATGAAAAAGTGTGCCAGCTAAGAATGACTAGTATGACTCAGAAAAACCCACCCCAAAAGCGGAGGTATTTGTTTATTTTTGAGGCATGGAGACATTTTGACTGAATTTCCTGTAAGTTGCTTTCCTTACATCATGCATCACACTTTCTCGAAATTCACACTTTTTCCCCCGCTATAGACTGAGAATAAACCAGACTCATTTATGAAGCAAAAGCAGCTTTGCTCGTCAGAGAAATCCAGATAAAAATCAGTCACAACAGGAAAATAACAGCAAAAACATAAATTTCCCCATACATAACAATTCTTCTCTTCCTTCCGTTTCTCCCGCCTATGCCTCCTTCCAGATTTGCCCTGTTCCTCAGCTGCATAACCATTATCTACATGAGGATCATTATCTCTGGTTAAAAATATCCCCAAATATATCAGCAAAGCACCACTTTGTGTACACACCTGTAACAGTAAAGCCATGGTTTGTGCTTTTGCAAAGCACATGTCCTCTCACAGAGTAACCCTTACAAGCAGCAGCACAGCACTGCAGCTCAAGAATCACAGTTTCTGCCTGTCAATCACAGAATCTTAAGGGCTGGAAGGGACCTCAAAAGCTCATCCAATCCAACCCCCCCTGCCAGAGCATAATCACCTAGAGTAGGTCACACAGGAACTCATCCAGGCGGGTTTGGAACATCTCCAGAGAAGGAGACTCCACAGTCCATCTGGGCAGCTTGTTCCAGTGCTCCCTTAACTGAACAGTGAAGAAATTCTTCTTTGTATTCCTTTGGAATCTCTTATGTTCCAGTTCATACCCGTTGTCCCTTGTCCTATCATTGTCCATCATTGAGAAGAGCCTGGTTCCATCCTCCTGCCACTCACCCTTTACCATATTTGTAAACATTAATGAGGTCACTCCTCAGTCTCTTCTCCAAGCTCAAGAGCCCCTCTCCCTCAGCCTTTCATCACAAGGGAGATGCTCTACTCCCCTAATCACCTTGGTGGCCCTGTGCTGAACTCTTTCCAGCAGCTCCCTCTTCTTCTGGAACCGAGAGGCCCAGAACTGGGCACCAATATTCCAGATGTGGTCTCACAAGGGCAGAGTAGAGGGGAAGGAGAACCTTTCTCAACCTACTAACCACAGCTCGTCTCACATCAGCCTGCAATAGCTGCAACGGGAAGTTGTCCTCCGTCGTGGTAGCTTTGATACAAACCCTTTTCTTTTCAGAGTTCCACCTCCATGTGCCCCTCAGCCTGCAGCACAGGGCCCAGCCGTGAGCTTCACGCAGCCCAGGGGCAGTTGTTGCCCGCAGTACATACCTGTCCATTGTGGTGGGCAGCGGCAGTTGTAGGTGTTCACCCCATCTACACATACACCCCCGTTCTGGCAGTTGTGATTCGGGCAGTCATCAACGTTGTGCCCGCAGATGCTTCCCTCGAAACCTGGAGAAAGCAGAAACACAGCAGACTGAAATGGGCTTCTAGCCTCTTTTCAAGAGAATTCACCCTTCACACAGCTTCCTCCCTTCTTTTTCCTCTCAAACACTTGCCCCGTTAACCTAATCCTGATGAAACTTCACGTAGCAGCCTGGCCAGAGACTGCTGAATGCCTTTGCTGATAGCATACAGGTCAGATTACACAGTTAAAACACTTACTACCACGGGTAGATGGCCCAATATGTTTTCACAACCAAAAAAACATGGATGTTTTTTTCTTTAAGTGACTAATGAGCACTGTCATTCAAAGCAAACAAAGCGAAGGCCAAGCCATTTAGTTTACTCTGAGCTAAGCCCATCGCTGCCCATCAAGCGGCAGTTTGAATATCAGCCAGGAGAAGTCTTTCCCGTGGCAAAAAAATATGCCTTGCGTTGACTTCACGTATACCTTAGCATAGTTCATATGGCTTGGCTACATCAAAGAAAGATCTTCTATGCTTTGAAACTGGGCTTGCAAATACCTGATTTGGCTCTCTTCAGTGTTAGACAAGTCTAAATCAGCGTATCAGCCACCATCCAAGCAATGCTTAGAACACTAAGCCCTGTCTGAAAAGCAGAAGAAACCAGACACCCTTCCACAATGAAAAAATCAAGGCTCCTAATGAATATATCTACACAGGTAAGATATCCTTTCTAGATCTCCCTCTCAAATAAGGAGAAGTGAGGACATTAGAGAGGGAGTCACCAAGAACCCATCTTCCCCTCAATTTCCCCTGCTGATTTACCTCTTGCTTCATGAAATAAACCTGTCATTTCTGCTGCATGAGAGCGCTACTTACCAAAGCACAAGTGGATGCATGCTAATGTAGATGGAGTAAATGATTCCAGAACACACACACATTAATTTAAAACGTCAGCTCTGCCTCTTCACTGCTTTGGAATGCAATCTCACCATGACACAGTCCTCATTCAAAACCATGCTTTAACCCCTCTACTTTTGATGGCCTGTTCCAGACGCTTCCATAACATCTGTGTCAAGTCACACAGACCTTTTTTAAGTAACATCTGGTCCAAAGCAGATCGTGCTGTGTGGCAGATGACACAAAGTTCTGACGCGGCTTCTCCAGACTACCACCATTCTCAAGGGACTTGAGGTGATTAGTGTGCATTCCCACCTCTTGGACTCCAATGCTACAGGTGAGAGTGAGGAGCAGAGTGTTGTTGCCAACCTCCATCAAGTGCATAAGGACTCATCACCAAGGAAGAACGGGTGCAATATTTAAAAAGCCACAACAAAAACCAGAAAGACAGACCTGCAATATCACCCTCTCCCTTCCAAACCTTTCCCAACTTCACCCAAGATCCTGCAAATTTCATGGCAGTACGGAAGATTGAAATGAAGAGGAAATGCAACATGGTTAGTCTGGATCCTAACCATCACAGTAGCACCTTGCTGGCAAAAGCTGCTGAAGAACAATTATCAAGGAGCACGGTATCAGATAAGTATGTTTAAAACTGTATAAAGCTACCATGCATGCTCAACTCAAACTCAAGGGTGTCCGACCAGCTTAGTTTTCAGCTTGAGGACAGTCACCCCACTAACCACAGATTGCACTCATGCCAGCAAGGCGATCAGCATGGAAATACACCCAGAACCACATAAATGAAAGGTTTAAATTCTTACGCTTTCAACTCAGACAATACAAAGGCCCTACCTCACTTTCTAGTAAACAGATTCCTGACAGCAGGCACTTACTTAACACTCGTCTCTTGTACTGTACACAACTTTAAAGCAGCCCAGTGATTTTGCATGACACTGACGCATAAAAATCACCCCAATACTAAAACCTCGCCAAACCATTGTATATTTTCCCATTTTAACCAGTTACTCTGCTATCTAAGAGCTGGTCCTCAAGCATCTCATGTAGATGTAGAAAAACACTCATCTTGCACCACAAGCTGGAGGATGCCACTAGTGTCAGTAGAACAGAACCAAAAAAAAAAGCTGTGTAGTCAGAGGTTCAAAAGAAACGACACACAGCAACGTGTTCTCAGTCAAAAGACCTGTCTAAGGGAAAGGGAATCAGGGATGGTTGAGACTGTGAAGACGACACTATTTTGAATGCACAGCTGGAGAAAATACAAGTTTCCTTTTTGGTAACTTCCCAACTCCCAAATTCCTTTTGAATTTGTCCTGCTCTGAAGAACAGCTTTAAGTTTAGTTTCTGAACACCTACAAGCTGTGAAGGTATGAGTTTTGTGTCTAGTCCAACTTATACCACAACACTGCAATCTGTTTGTTTTGTAACTAAAACTGTCCTAGTAAAGTTTAGCTTTCATTCTTCAAATCAGTCCTCTACAGTCATGGTTGCTCAGACCCATGCCTGAAGCTGCTCTGAGACACACGAGTTTATCTTCAGCTGGGTCCCTGGATGTGATTTTGCAGTTACATAACCTGACTCTTTTCCAGAAAGCCCGAGAGTTCCCTGTTTTCATGTATTTGGACACCTGACACTGTTTCCTGTTCCCTCCTGTGCTGGGACTCACATGTTGTCCTTTGCTTTCTCCCTGTAAGGAAACAGTTTGCGATACATATCCTGACTTTTGCTCTGTGTCTCCAAGCACATCATATGAAGGAATGAGAACCTCAAGGGGAAAAGCGTTCTCATTGCTAATGGTGCGTTGTTTCTCCTCTAGTACAGACAGATGCAAGCAGATAGCTTTACTCCTATGTCATCTGAAATCTCCACCCCATTCCAGAGCAACATATCAAATTCCTTCCAAATCTGAATCCTTAGCCTTATTTCAATCTGTAAGTTACACCTCTGACCTTCTGCAGGACCCATTAGTTACGCAGACAGGCAATTATATCTGAACAGAAATGTAAAGTTATTTGCCAGATTCAGGCCTTGCTGACAAGAAAGTAGGGAACTCAACACAGAGTGCTGAAACTGACCTGCGCCATTTTAAAACAGAAGGTTCTACACACCACGGGAGATGGGCTACACTCCACATAAGACAGGTAGCTCACACGGAGAGGCACGCACAGCATCTGGTACCCTGAGAGCACATCATTCAGAACCTCCCACCCCACAGTTCAGGAAGCTGTTCATCTCTAAATCCCATCGAGCAGGGTCCTCCCCACCACAGGAAATTCAGTGGGTCAGCTGGAGCCCAATTCACGATGCTCACCACACAGCACAGCGTGACACTCTGCCACGAACCGGCATGAGGTACTTCCTCTTCCCAGGAAGTGTTCCAGCTCTCATAAACAGCCTGCTCCAGCCTGACAGATTGTTTCCTGAATAAGCCTTTGGAATTCCCTAGGGTCCTTATCTTAGTTAATGGGTAATTATTTTGATGGATAACAATGAATAATCACTTTCCCAGCTAAGAACTTCCTCTATTGACTTGTTTAACATTCCACTGAAGGTTAGTTGCCAAATGAACTCCTTTTTTGTCAAATATTTATAACTACAAGCTAGTTCTTATATTTAAAGGAGTTGCTATTGCTTCAGGTTACTTTCACAGAAGCATTTTACTATCACTTATGTTATGGTTGACCCAACACGCTCCCTTGTCTACAATCTTTTCCAAAGCCCAGAGGAAAAAATCACTACACTGGATAGATAGAAAATAAGTTACCTTTCATACAGATGCAATACTGACACTTGCCACCAAACACTGACCTCTTCTAACATATGACTTCATGAATTAGCTAATGCAAGATTTGTTTGTGTAAGCCTACAAGTGAAATGGGAACTTGAGCATTTAAAATAGCAGCTTGACTATGCTGTAGATAAACAGTCCTTGTGCTACTGTAGAAAAAGCTGCTGGGACAGGTAAGTCCAGCTTGGAGGCTTTTTACGTATTTTCAAACTCGCATTTCTTTACAGAAAATGAAATTAACTCAAAAGCAAAGAACATCACATCTACAGGAAACAAGAACGTTGTTCCAGTGCCAGTCCAGACATACTCTAATTACGCTCTGAGTTGCTGCTTGGGCACAAACTGTTTCTTGAAAGCAATTTCACAGGTCGGAAGACATAAAATCGTGTCAAAAACCATCCCAGCACTTCATGATGTAACTGCCTCGTGCCTCTACATCCATGACACTGAGCGATGGCAATAACTCTGGTCAGCCCAGAAGGAAGGGCTAGAGCAATTCCATTTATAGTCACAGTGCCTTCGGCATTGCTCCAACTCAGAGAAGAAGTCTAAAGAGGAATTTCTAGCCCATACTCTTGGCACTGTCTTCCAGATGAGCAGGCCTTGTTCACATCTTCTCTGGGTGTGACAAGCCATCACTTTTCCTCACTCTGTTGACCTTTCCTTCCCAGATGGAACCTTTTCCAACACTTTAGACATCTCATGCTGTGTGCTTGACTCTAAGGGGGAAGAAATGGCTGGCTGCCTTGCCTTTATCAAAGAGTTTAATGGAAGCATTTTAGCTTCTCCATTCTCTCACTCTTTTTTTTTGTTTTTCTTCTGTTTTTTTCAAGTGACTAGGTTTCTGGGTTTTCTTTTTCCAAAAAGTCAAGCTAGCAAAACAACATGGCCAACTTAAACAAATACAGGAAACACAAAAGTGAAGGCTCTCAAAGCCACATTAACCCCCCACCCCCACTATACATGTTGTGTACTAAGTCCAAAAAAGCAGCTAATAATCCAAAATGTGTGAGAGCAATGTGGGTGTGGAACTGTTACTGTAGTAATCTCATTTTCATTTCCTGACCCAAGTTTAGCCAGCCCACACGCCTGGCTAAGGGAAAATGTGCTCCTACCTAGTCCCGTGCCCCGTAAGAGTCAAGAAACCAAACTGTCTCATCAGCTTTACAGTATTACACTCTTCATGCTTCATCTTCTTCTTCTCAGCACCACACTGCTTCTGCAACTCCTTCAACTGGCTAAATATGACTAACTTTAAGAAAATTCTGGAAAAAGATGCAAAGCAGAAGAGCAATACATTTTCCAAAAGCAACTGTAAGTTCAGATTCAGTCTTTTCAAAGACCCTGTATGTTCAAGCACTCTTTCATCAAGCACAGTCAGAAACAGTTGCTTTCACACAGAAATAAAGATGATACATCCTATTTTAAGACCGAGTTTCCTAAAGTCTTCTAAGTCACGTGCTTGCCCACTCAACCCAGAAAGTTGTTGTGCAGGTACTAGCCAAGGTTGGTAGTGTGCATTTAAGGTTATTTGAGATAACACTTCCAAGACAAAGGTCTCCAAAGTTCTAAATTCTCTTTCCACATGTTACCTGTGACTCCAGATGATCCTTGTGAGAATGCTGTCGCTCTACATTCACCCTGAACAGTATATGGCAGCTACATCTTTCACATAAATAACAACAGAGCAATACTTACGGGGAGAGAGTTTACTTTTCTAGATTACCACACACACCAAACATTCATGTGCCAAACTGCAATACACTTAAGTAGGAAGTCTACTCAAAAGCATTTCCAAACAATCAGTTTCCCATGGACTGAATCACTCAGTTAAAAATATCAGCCTAAAAAACCCTGACACGCAAAGATGACTAGCACTGTCCTGTGACTGTCAGTATGACATGTGGATGGAGAGCAGCAGGACTGGAGGAAATCACCAGGGTTCCAGCCAGGTGTGCTATGCTTATTTGTAGAGATGGGTATCTTGGGGATTGGAGCCCAGCTTAACATAAAACCAACACAGACAACAATCCTGAGGAAGCACGTCAGCCCTGCTATGGATGAATTCAGGGCAGCTAGCAACACCAGAAAGCATGCAAGCATAATTTATCTGGAGGTATTACAGGTCAAAAACAGTGTGATTCTGTGAATTACAACTTGTAAGATTTAGAGGAACTGAAGGAGAAAGAGGGAATAGAACCTAATATGTTTTAGGTGTAAAAGCTGGGATAAAGACACATGTTCATCTTCATTCAATCACTGAAGTTAATTGGCCTTTACTAACACAAAATTAAGTATTTGCAGAGGTTCTGCATCATGCAATTTCACATTCTGAACAGGTATTAGGAGCTACCACCCTCATCTCCTTGAACACTCTCTCACAGTTCTTACCTACTTGATTCTCTACCTCTAACTGGGTTAGAAAGAAAGCTCTCCATTCTCGCCTCTTCCCCTTTTCTTCCCTTCCATGTTATGAAATCCTGACACTCAGAAATTAAGATGCTAGCAGAGCTTTCAGCCTCGCCGAGGTTTCTCTTTTCAACCTTACCGTACACAAATACCACACAGAAACTGCAAGAGAAGTTTCCAGAAGAACATGGGTGCCTTGACAAGGCTACCCACACCAAGCCTTTCCAAGCAACATCATTTACCTGGCAGACAGTTGCACTCAAAGGTGTAGTCACTTGTTTGATGACAAGTTCCTCCATTCATACAGGGTGATGGGGAACACGGCACGTAGACAGTCTCGCAGCGATGCCCCGTATAGCCCAGCTTGCACTGGCATCGGTAGGAACCAGGCAAATTCACACAGGTCCCACCATGTTGACAAAGGCCTGGTGTGGCACATTCATTCACATCCATCTCACACCTCTGGCCAGTGTAGCCAGACTGACAGATGCAAGAGAACTTATTTCCAGATACAGTACATGTACTTCCATTGGCACAAGGTTGAGATGTACAGGCATCGATCCATTGGCAATCCTTTCCTGGAGGATTAAGACAGAGTGTAGCATTAATAGAAAGTTAATTGTACGGAAAACGGTACTTCCTTCATGCTACCTCAAAATGATTGGTGTACTACATCTTAAAATCAGCACAGGGAAATTTGTCTGCATTTTACAGACCATTTGTGGTACCCTACAAAGTAATTTTTGTTACAGGGCAGCAGCCAGATACAGAACATTGTGATTTATAAAAATAACCCATGACCTGAAATCATAATGCAACACTGTCAGTCACTTCTACAACCCCTCCGAGAAGGAAGAGTGAGTTTCCACGCTTCCCCCTCAGGCAACAAATTATAGTTTTCCCATAGAAAGATTTTGCTGGACAAATTTAATTCATTTATTCTACGAGGTAGACTCTGAATTCAAAGTGTAACAGCCACTGCAGAGGAGCTTCTGCACTCAGTTTTCCCATGTGGCCAATCCCACAAGATCTAAATGTCTTTCTGCTTACGTGTAAAGGATAGGGAGTTTGACTCCCTACCCCTCTTGACTTTTTTTGGTCATGAAGTCATTTAGGCTCTTCATTTCCTGTGCTGGAGCTAGTGAATTTGAGAGCGTACTATAATTGCCCCAGAACGTTCTGGGAGGAAACAATTCAGAAAGGAGGGAGTCTGGAGGTACAAATGCAAAAGCCCACCTGTGTAACCCAGAGGACAGACGCACTCATACGTTTCCTGGCTGTGGGGGTGACAAGTTCCTCCGTTCAGGCAGGGTTGAGACACGTAGCAGAGGTGTGATTCAGAGTATTGACAATCCTCTCCCATGAACCCCGGAGCACATTTGCAGGTAGGCTTTCCTATCAGAGACGTAGTTTCACAAGTTCCCCCATTCTTACAGGTATTGCTTTCACAGGGGTTTCTGTACTGACAGTAGTCTCCAAGAAAGCCTTCTCGACACCTGTAACAGAGAAGAAATTACTTGCAGCACGTTCACCTGAAGCCTTGCTGTCCTGGGAAGATCCCATGGCCACTGTAAGTGTTGGAATTGGCTGTAATTAACGGTAAAACTAACAGACCCAAACGCTAACGTCAGAGGTGGAGCAAGGCATTCCTCTGGGATTGCCCCAAATGAGACAACTGGAGAGTTCAAATTGTGAAATCACTCGTTACAAAATAAATAAATACTGCCTTCAGAGTCACATCATATGCAGGAACTTGTTCTTGCACTTCCCTGCAAAACTTCAGTAAAAGCCCAAGTGTGCACAAACTGCTGAGTAACAATTCATTCCTTGCACCTACTCCCGTTCTAACAACCATGCTTTTTTTTAAAGCAGAAAAATCAAGCAGTTTCTGTCATAGGTATTAAGACCAAGCACTATCTATCTCCTAAAATGTTTATAAACCTTGTACAAACGCAGCGTCTGAAGGCTTGAAGATCTGTGGCAGATCTTTCTCCACAGCACTCCCGTGAGACAGGAATACAGCGTTATCCTCATGTTGATAAGCGCATCTGGGACTGGGACACGCTGAAGGCTGCACTCAGCTAGCAAAGCAGGCACTGAAGTCAGGTCTCCCACGCCCCTGGCTAGCACCCTAATGACAAGGTCATTGTTCCTCCATCTCCCACAGAAAAACGAGTACACATACACTATCTACAACCAGGGCAATATTTTATACAAAGTTCTGCGACTGCAGAATAATTGCAGTTATTTCTCTCTAACCCAAACTTATGTCAATAGAGTCTGACTACACTTGTCAGCTGTAATCCATCTTTCAACCCGGCCTTTGTACTCCAAATTTTTCCATCCAGGCAAGCAAGCCTGCAAACCCCACCTTTGTGTCACCCACAGTTCCATTTGCTTCTTTCAGGTAAAGCTGCAAGAGTATATACACTGGATAAAAATAACACCTAACATACAGGACTGTCCCCTTGCAGGTTTTTTGTGCAGTGCACAGCTGCACACTTTAATTGGTAAGTAACCCATGACACACACACAGCCCAAGAGAACATGGATTTCACTGCAAAAACAAATCAGAGGTGAACAGTGTTAGATACACTTTGTTCCAGAACAGGATAGGTGCCAATTAAATAATCACTCCAATCTAAAGGGAGGAGATTACACCTGCAAGAAATACACAAAGTCTCTAGTTAGCCCCCAGGCAATAAGGTAACAGCACAGAGATTGCCTTTTCCTTCTGCACTTAAAAAGTGTATGGTGGATTATAACAACACACACAACCAAAACAGCCACCAAACAAACCAAACCCACATCACACCTAACTGGACAGGTCCTAAAATTCAGTTTAAAAAAATCAAAGAAGGGTCATGAAGTTGTGTTTTAAGCAGAATACTACAGGGATCTGCCTTTGTTCCTATGCTGTTCAACACTTATATCAATGAAAAACAAGAGAACACACCAGTGCTGGTCATAGGTAAGAGAGAGACAGATTCTTGACACAGAGTAGTAACGTGAACTGCTTTACACAGTAGTCAGCACACAAAGTGTACTGCAAATCCATGCATGTGGAAACTAAAACACACACAGCATCCTCCCCAGAACAGGAGGCTGATCTGGGAAAGACACTGAGGGTTCTAACAGTCAGCTGAACATTTGGCCAGGAGTACTTTGGATGTATAAACAGCAATTACCAAGTAAGAGTTAATGAGATGGATGCTTCACAACCATTACTGGACTATTACATCAGTTCTGGTGTCCGCTCTAAGAAGGAAGAGTTAGAATAAGTTCAAAGCAGCCAACAGTAATGATTAATAGAAAATTCAACGCAGGGGGAAAAAAGCTCAGGTGGTTCAGTCTACTTATCAAAGGGAAAAAGGAAGGAGACAGTTAATCAAAGGCTTTAAAGCACCCACAAAGAAACTCAGATTTAACAATCATTCCCAGTCTCGAAGGTTTGGGGATAACAGAACTGAGCAGTTAAAAGTTCGAGCTAGTTAAATTCAAATCAGGAACAGGATAACGTCTTTATCTTCAGACTTATATTCAGTCCCTCGGCAGCGAGAAGAAACAACTGCAACGGCACATTTAAGGTTGCAGTGGAATTTCTCCGTCACTCGTGCTTGTTTAAAAGAACACCAGGATTGGCTGCTTCAGAAAGAGTATGCACACTAGTTCAAACACAGCTATTGGGAGAGGTTATTATCCCAGTTACGCAAGGGGTCATTACTAGACGACCACAACTGTTTTTTTCTCATGTTAAAATTTATTAACTAGCTTTAGCCATATGTCTAAAGCAGGAAAGTCATTTAATAGGTGTGCATAATCGTCATTTACCGTTCCTCACAGTCAAGTTAGGCTCCTTTCACCATATCTTAACACTTTCGACTTCATACCCAAGAACAGACATGAAAGAAGAGTTTTTGCAAGGCAAGGAGGATTAATAGTCACAGAAACCGAATTCTGAGACAATACCACTTGCAGAATATCCTCTGCCTCTTGTGCCATCCTGGGTATAGCAGCTGGAGGCTATCAGTCAGTGTGAACTCCTGCCACATCACACGGGAGGCAAATCTTCGGGCATTCACAGCAGTTCTATAGGCTTCCGTTAACATCCCAAATCCCTCCTTAATATGAGTTAGAAACCAGTCCAAACGCCAGCGGGCTACAGCACAGCTTTGTGGGAGCTCCATCACATAGAAATCTGGCACCCAGAGAAGACGGCTGTGCCAGAGGAGTGCTCGACTCCCACGGCATTCAAGCCTGCACATGGTGCACTGACTAGTTCTGCTTGGAGACCATCTGGCTAACTACAGTTAAATCCTGTTTCTGGACATCTCTATGCAGCTGACGAATGTGTAAAGTCAAACTGAACTCCAGTCCCAGAAGGCTTACAAGATTTCACTACAGAGATTTCTTCTGGTTTCCCCACTGTCAGTAATAGGGGAGTTTGGGCAGCAGTGTCAGCAGTACAGCGAGCTCCTCAAACTAGGGAGCAACACACACAGGCCGTACAATCGTAGTTCTCTTCATCGTGAAAGAAAGAGGAACAAGCCAGAACTTCACAGAACCTCACTTAAGGCAAAAAAAGATGTCCTCCAACAAATGCAAAATAGAGCAAAACGCACCTAAGTCCAAAAAGTCCTTTTTCATTGAAAGGATGTAAGACAAACTAGAAAGTCCAGAGGAATGCCTTATGCTTTGTCCACAGGCAAATAAATCACTAAGACATACCTTCTCTCCCACCCGTCTCAACACTCTAGGATACTGGAAGGTGCATTTAACTGCTGCCCTTGGGTAACAGGGAGGAGGGAGCCTAAACACTGATTAAGAGTAGTGCTGGTACGATTCAAAAGAAAAGCTGAGGCCTGTGCTCTAAGATGACACTCACAACCATCACCCACAAACAGCCCGGCATTTTGTACACAAATGTTCTGGTACAAAGTTGAAGAGCGATTCCAAGACCAGGCTTGTTCCAGTATCTTCTGTGGCTAATCAGAAAAACATGAGGGAGCACTCCAGCAGGGAACTCTGCAAAAGCTCTTTTAACTTCAGCTCTTTATTTTTGGAAGGTCAAAGCCTTACAGAATGTGCCGGAGGGAACGTGCCTGCCTGTGGAAAGACGGTAGGTCAGTTATACACGGCCCTTGTACCCACCATTTTGTTCTCCTCTGGGAGAAGAGCTTGGTCACACAGTTATGCGATTTTCCCCTCCAGCAATTCTGGGCAATCTTTTCTGGATGCTAAAGCAAAAAAAAAAATAAACCCTACAGTCCTGATTTTCAACCATGTTTTCTGTCATCCTCATATCTAGGCACAAATACTAGTAATTTAGCTCTAAATGTTGGTGTAGACAGAGCTGCAAATATTTGCCCCTGATTCATGTTGGGCACTACATTGTTTCTCTAAAAATAGAGGCAAACGCTAAAGAAGCTGGGTCCAAGTCCAGACTTCTTGAAAGGATATGATTATCCACAACAGCAATTCCAGCTTCCCACCAGCCCTGCTCTGCTCTCATCCCAACCTACTCTTTCAAGCTCTCTTTAGGAAAAAAAAAAAGCAAGCCATTTGTCTACAGGGCAGTTCAAAATTGTAGCAGCTTGTGTCAGCTCCAAACGACATGCTCAGGACAGGAAAGCAAATCTTTTCCAAATAAAAGCCACTGTTTCTCCCCAGTTTTCCATCTAACACTCAGAAACCGTAACAGGAAGATCAAGTTTGTTCTGGCACTTTCTGGAAGCACGTGAGGTCTCTTAACCTACTTCAACAGGAATTTAATCTTTTAAGAACGAATTTCACATACAACTTAATTCAAATCATGATTTCTGAAAGCTAGAGTTTGAGATGGGAAAATGTCCTGTGGGCTGCATCAGCTATGCAGCTGCTTCTAATTAAAGCTTCTCCTTTACTCTCTCTGGGCTACTTTCCAGCACAAATACTTTAGTCAGAGCTCAGCCCATTTTTTTTTTCCCTCCTCCTTTCAGTTCCAGCCTGCGTTTGCCTCAGCTCAGGCTCTCATGGAGCTAAACAAGAGACGTTAAAAAAAAACCCCAAAGTGAAGGTATTTATTCAAGTCTGAAGTATTCACAGAGATGCATTCACTCTAACAATCTAACACCACAACGTGAAAGCAGAAGACTCACAAAAGCTGTAGTTTTGTGGCAGAAGAGACAAAAATGCATTGAAGTTATCTCCCAATATTGCTTTCAAAAGACATCTGGAAAACATGTCTGGCCTGCTGGAAAAACCTCCTCATCTGCCATACTCTATTTGCTTGGGCACATTCATAGGACAGCAACTTCAAATGCACCTTATAGACCGTTTTAACCAGCCTTCCAGATGTTTGATTTTCATGGGAGTTTCCTATTCAGGCACAGTGATATCATCTGGAGATGCACAGAAAGAAGGAAGCAGATGGTTTTAATTTGAAACGCGAAGGGAAGAATTTCCTAGTGGCCTTACTTCTCCCCCCCAACTCAACACTCCCTCCTCTTTGATTGGAAGATGCTTCAACAGAGGGAGGGAGGGAAAAAAAAATGCAGTGTGATGACTAACGTGAGAAGGGTCTCAGCTATTTTGCTACAGATTTTAACCAGACTTCCCTCTGGCTCCCAGGTTCTGACTCCCACACCTACACCTCCTCTCAGGAGGCAGAACAGGATTCTCTGGTTAGCTTTTCAAATGCTCCTTCCCATGTCTCAAAGCTCCCATGTATGCGTCATACTTTGAATGCAAACTATGGGATGGGACGGCCTCTCTGTTGTGCATTTAAAGCAGTGCACAGCTATTGTTTCGAGCCCACAGAAAGCATTTCCACAGTGTACAACTTCACAGTACACCAAGGAGTAACAGCCACTGAAGTCCAAATGGGCAAGGTTTAATTCAACACTTTCCTGACCCTCAAAGCTCTGAATAGCTTTTGGTCTGTAGAGGTAAATCACAATATAAAATGCTGGTTGAGTGACTGAAATTCCCACTCTGTTCCCAGATGTGAAGCTAAAAGTGTGTGCACTCTCCCCTTTTTCCTCTACCCAGGTCTCTTGGGTCTCCTTGAACTTCTGAAGGGAGACAGAAGGAAACAGCAAAGGGCAGCCCATTCTCAGAAAGGGACAACTTTAACTTCTGCATTTAGCCTCTTCTGGAAAACTCTCAGAGCTCATCCTGCTACAAGGTCTCCTGTGGGTATTTCCCATTCACTGGTTTAGGAGCGAGCAGCCTCCTGAGACAGATCCCAAGAAGAGAGTCTGCTGCAGTCTCGGAAGCAGATCTGCAGTCTGGGGTCTTGCCTTCAGTCCCTAAAAGTTCTCTTAAATCCATATTTAAATTCATTCATGGAGATCCACATGGAGGGAAAGATGGGCCAAAAATCTGGTAAGGGGGTTAAGGTTATTGGGAGTCAGATTCAGGGTAGAAGCCTCTTACTACCATGCTGTTACTACTGTGAGTTTAGCACAGTTTGAGGTCCTCCTGCTGCCATCCTACAGATAACAGGTAAAAACTGTATCATACAACACAGAAATGTGCACAAACTTCTGCACACAGTGAGAAAAAATCCACACTGCTCACTGAAGAGGCAGGGAAGCACACAAAGCTGCATAGATCTTGTCGGCTTTGGGCACAAAAGGATGTGTTGAAGGAGGCTGTCATTTCAGCATCGGCCAACTTGAGCAATCTCCACTTCTGACTAAGCAGAGCAAACAGGTCATGGTCACCACGGAGTTAAAGCACCAGTTTGGTTCATATAGAGGTACTGATATAACTTCTGGGCACACAAATGTGCAACAGTCCTAAGGTCAAAAAGTCAAATCTTAAAAACTTTCAAAGCATGAGAAGTAGCAAGGCCTCGTTTCATCCCTAAACCTCGGAGCACCCACCTACCCCAACTCCCTTCCCACTTCTGCTTCTCTCCCTGGCACAGTCTTGCTTCTGCTCCCTGTCACTGGGGCACAGGGGAAGGGAAGCTGGGAGAGGCCACAGCTGCTAAACATGGGGAAACCAGTTAAGATACTCTCTACTTCGGGGCCCTGCCCCACTCCAAGCACAGAGGGAGTGCTCAATCCTGCATCCACCTGCAGCAGAGCACACTCTTGCATGCAAGAAAGAGTGGGCAGCACTGCCAATATCTCTGCTTGTCCTTGCTCACCTTCACTGCCTGCCTGAAACTGCAGAAATATTACAAGTTTACAGTACTACACCCCAGCCTCTTCCTACTACTCTTTTCCCAGTCACCTAGCAGCAGAGACAAGAAAAGGTTTTCCTCTGATGCTCACAACTGGCACAAGCAACAAGCTCCCTGCTTCTCTGCTCAATCTCAGAGCATACAAGGTTTCTTTATGCTTAACACCTCACTGTGCTAAAGGCTGCCTGGAGATGCTTTGAGGAGGGAGAACTCACCACAGTGCAATGCAAAGCCAAACCCCAAACAAACTGCCTTTTGTGGAAGCAGAACCCAAAGCTTGGAATGACAGGATGCCATTGCACTGCTGCTGCAGATACAGCCATATTCCTCGGAATAAGGTCTGTGTCCTCACCACTCCAGTCACTGAATGGGTGTAGAAAAAAAATCTCTCCAACAAAAATTCTGACCCTGGAAGACGCAAACACAGGAATGTGTAATTTTCTAAATATAAAATTGAGGTCAGAGAAGGTCAGTAATTCTATCAAACAGTGCCACAAAATGACAGCCACGGGCCAGCAGCGTCACCAGGGGAACAGAGCTACTTAAAGGGCAATCTGATAAAGATCCAACTCCAATTTCCTTACAAGGGTCACAATCACTGTTCCCATAACAGAAGCCAGATGCACCAGAATGAAGTTTTCTCAGCAGAAAACTAGCTTTCTCTTTTAATGGAGTAGATGCTAGAGAATTTTCAGACAAAGAAAGCTGTTTCAGCACTAAGCTGCCACTTGCTGCCTCGTCAAATATCTGGACTAGATATTTTGCTTATGTTCCTCATGTCTTATCACATATGGTTCTCTCTGATGCAGGTTCTCCTTCAGCTACTTGCTTGTCTCTTACAGACAGCAAGATTAAGTAGATGGACTGACCACACACTAGAACAAGCAACTTGGCCAAGAGGAGGTCAAAGAAAGAGGAAGAGAGCCTACTGAAACAACTTCTTGCCCAGCAGAGGAAGTACTGCAGAAAGTTTGAAAAGGGTTTAAGGGGAGGAGATTGAGCTCATCAGGGAGTGATCCTGCAGAGCTAGAAGCCAAGCCACTTGCTTTAGTCATAAGCTCAGTTTCCTGAACAAAAACATTTCTGCTCTTAAAAAAATTCAGAAAGCCATTTAGGTTACTACACCAGATAGAAAGTTCCCCTATTTAGAGTTCCTCATCACGCAGGAAAGAAAAAAAAGAGTTAAAACCAAAACAGGATGCAAACAATCAGCCTGCTAAAGGTAGAGTCTCTACAATTCAGGGGTTTTTTGGGTTGTTTTTTTTTTTTTTGGGGGGGGGGAGGACTGTTCTTTCTGCAAAAGAGAATTCTTGAGCCAGAACTAGAAAACAGACACTTACTAATCTCTGTATATAAGCCTCTATTAGCCTTTCCGATGACTCTGGCACCTACAAATTGACTCTGAGTTGTTAGTTGAAGGAGGGGCTGGTTTAAGATCTGCAAGAAGACTTTGCACAAAAAGGAAGAAGGCAACATAGATTTATAAATAACTCTGAGCACTAAAGAAGAAAAAAATATGAGCGGTCAAAGCTGCTACTGTGATAAGGGAAATGCATCAAGATCTGGACTACACTACAGATGCTGAAGTTCATCAGATGAACCAGCTAAACAATTATTTTTACAGTCCAAGATGTGGTTAAGAAGAATATGCAAGTTGGAGAAAACATCGCTAGAGAGGTACAAGCAGCACCAACATCAATATCAGTCAAAGGCTGGAAGGGACTCGTAACTCACATAACTTTGGCTCCAAACCAACAGGCTTAATTACTCATCGGAAAGACCAACTTATGTCACACAATTTCTTGTTTCAGTCTTAAAATCCAAATGAATAGCAGGGAAAGCTTCAGCTTACTTTACAGAAGGGCAGCTTGTTTCTGTTGACAGCAATATAAAGCCATGGAAAGGAAGAGACCAGGAAGCAGCAAGTTTGAAATTTTAAACCACCCAAGAAACAACAGGGAACATCAAGTTATGTATTTGCTTTTCTGTGGCCTTCCTGTACATCAGGTATTGATTTGAAACCGAGAAGAACCTCAAATTAGGTTATGATTTCCCCTTTGTGTGCCACAGGTGCAATTCAAGTACACTGAGTTTTACGTACCACATTAATAGAAAGAACTGAATGTCGTGGCTAGGCAAGATGGATGTGTACAAAGGGGTGAAGAGTGGAGCTGTGTGTTAGCCAAGTTACATCAACAGGACAAAAGTCACCAATATTTCAAGAGTGTTGGCATTAAGAGAGATTCAACATGCTAGAAAATGGCACAACTTGCACTGATGAAATAAACATGGTTTAGAAAACAACCCACTACTGCAGACAGAGTAAGTGAAGCCAGACAATCCAGAAGGATTCATCTTTTTTGCAAAACATCATTTCTTGTTTAAAAATCCAAATACCACAGTTTGAAAGGTGAGTTGCACTTAAACAGACGTGGTATCATTCTCCAGTCACTACACAATCCACAAAAGCTTTTCTGATCAGCTTTCCATGTCACCACACAATCCACAAAAGCTGTTCTGATCAGCTTTCCATGCAGCAGCAAAGTGAAGGCACCACTGAAGACAGGTGTCAACACTTACCAAAAATCAATTACTCAGTAAAGACAAATGTGGGTGTTTGTTTGGGGGGTTTTGTCAGTTTGTTTTTGCGACACCCACACAGTACCCACTCTCCAGCACGTGGAAGGGAACTGGCACCATTCAGAGCATAGAGTAGTTCTGAAACGTCTCATAAAAATATTCAAATTGGGGCTGAAGCTCTATAAAGTCAGGCAAGCTATAAGATGGAGAGCAAGTTCCAACTTGTGGGTCTGCAAGCAAGGAACAGAGTTAATCTCTAATCTAACCTACTGCAAAGAAATCAAACTGACAAGATTCAAACCCCAAAATTTAAACAAGAATTCCAGATTTCTTACATTACAAAAAGCTCACACAGAAGAACCAAAGCATTAGCAAGAAACATTAAGCGTGCTCAAATCTCACTCACATTTCCTTTCTGGCTAGGACCATGAATGAAAGACGACTTGTAATGTAATTGATTAGAAATGAAATCAACTTACTTGCAGTATCCTGTCCCATTTTGATACGGAATGCACTTTCCCTCATTAACACATGGCCTGGAATCATCCATACATTGCAGAGCTGAAAGAAAAGAAAGCAAGTCAATTCAGTAGCCATACATGTCAAGTCAAAGCTTCACTAGCATATTTTGAGGAACGAAAAATCTTAGAGTAGATAATTTTACGTGACCAGAACAAAGTCTAAGATACGCTATCACACAGTTTAACTCAGTCTCTGGCAGCACCAAAAGAGCCCAACTCAAAGGAGAATCAAATGCAGGTTTGTTCATCAGGCAACTGAATGTTTCCAGATTTTATTTTAGGTAGTTTTTTTTCAAAGCAAAGCATGCAGCAGTTTCAGCAAGCTACTAAGACATTTGCTTTAGCACTCGAGTATTTTGGGTTTAAGTGACACCAATTACTAATTTCTGACCATAATCCTGGACTTAGATTCTCTGAAATAAGAGGTAACTACTCCTAAGCCTTCTTTCACAATATTTTGTCTCAAATTCTTTCTTTCTTTTCTACTATCTCTAGGGACACGTGGCACCAAGAGCGACATCCACTCCTTATAGGCTCAGCAGCTGTACGTTTCTAGCAATTCAGAACTTGCTGCCACATCTCCACTGTTGTGGCACTCCAGTTTCAGCCAGGATTGTGTTTGGGATTAAGTGAAGACATGAGAGATGATAGACTTTCAGCAAAGAATTTGGTACTTCTAAGGAAGAGATACTCTGTCGCTCAAACTTGACATTTTCACAGAATCACAGCATCTCAAAGGCTGGAAGGGACCTCCAATGATCGTCTAGTCCAACCCCTCCTGCCAGAGCAGGACCACCTAGAGTATGTCACACAGGAACTTCTCCACATGGGTTTTGAATGTTCCCAGAGCAGGAGACTCCACAACCCATCTGGGCAGCCTGTTTTCAGTAATGTGTTTTAAAAAAGCTTTAAGCCTAATACTGGTCTGAGCTGGTGAACTTTTACCCAACCCTACGGGAAGCTCCAGTAAAGCCTGTTCTGATGGAAGCAGCATAGCAGCTCCAGCTCTGGCAACTGCTCAGCTCCTCACAAGGACCTGAAGCAACACACTGTGGCTATTTCTGAAGTGACCAGGAGGGTAAGAACTATGGAAACCCAGCAGGGGCAGAGGGCATTCTAGAACCACAAAAATTCAGCTAGTCCACCTGGATCAGAGCCCGCCGTTTGAATAGCACCAAATTAGTGGCTAAAGCTCTTGGAACCACAAGATCTGTGTCCTATACTAAACTTACCCACATATTGAGAAGCCATAAGCTCTTTTCAGCCTCCAGTTCTGGCCCCCAAACACACACACACACAATTCCATGCCTTTACATATCCTATTTCAACAACCTTACTGCATTAGGGAAACCATTTAACCAATCTTAGCTGAAGGCACTCAGAGGCTTAAATATCAGCCAGCCAACTAACAGCCTGCTTACGTACCAGCTGCTGTAGGGCACACTGCCTTTATTTTGAAGCATTGTTTTCCCTTCCTCGAGAGGTAGCGATTTTTCAACACAGATTCAGCAAGGGGCATGAGGGAAACCTGGTGTAAAACCCACCACGAGAGTATATACACTTGGTAAAGAATGGGGCTCAGAAACAGAAGAGTTAATGCATCAGCCCCACTAAGCTCTCCCTGTGACTGGCCCAAATTCAGTTCAGCAATTAGACAGCTTGGAACAGATTCCAGTTACTGCTATCCAGGGCTTGAAGTGTTATTTCTCAACTCCGGAGCACGAAAACAAGTCACACGCACTACGAGGTGCTATAGGAGCGTTTCCCACTTGCAGTCCCTATAGAGAACACAGTTAAAACTAAAGCAGCCCAAGAAAAGTTATCACTGCTTTCCCAAATACGAGTGTGCCTGGTTGGGTTAATTTGAGCTCTGGAAAAAAAAAAAAGGGGCACTTGGATGGCTCTGCTTCTGCAGAGCTCTCAGGAAATGAACAAAATTCCACTGTGAGCCCCTCTGAGATAACCCCTGAGGTCAGGGTTACTAAGCAACAGAAATATTAACACGGATTTTGCATGGCATTCCCCCCCACAGCGGTCAAAAACACTTACACTGATCTGCACCTGTCTGACAATTTTTATCCCATTTAACGGCAACAGCCACAAGGCTTCAACTCCAAAACTTCATCTGTTTCTGTCTAACACTACAGCAGCTTGTTTTTCACAGCAAAGATTAGTTCCAGTGCGGTGCAGTTACACTGTGCCCAATTAAAACTGCAAGAGGACCTGTAGCGATTCAGACTTCTTACTACCTGAGCTACTCCAAGGAAACACAGGGAGGTTAAAAGGAGCTTTTGCCAAGTTTTGGAGAGTCAGGAGTGGAACAAGACTTGGTATTCTCATCTTGCTACCTTGAATTTTCATTCTTTTCACACCCATCAAGCCAGTGAAGCAAATACTCAGAGGATTTATTTCTTTTGTGCCCACGCTTTCAAACACAATTTTGTAATCTCTTCGAGTACCCGTGTCCCCGGCGAGAGCCGAGCAGCCAGCTGATTTTGTAACCCACGTAGTAAAAGCTTAACTAGCACTTGGCCAAAACCACCTCCCAGCACAACTGCGTGGAGGGGGAACGAGAGGGTGACTGATGGCTTTCGGAGCCGCCGTAGGGATCCGAATCAGTGATTCTTGTTTAGCTTGCTAAGCCAAATACAGACACAGCAGAGAGGCTTTAGCGAAGTAATGATTAATTTTCCTGGCTTTTTCTGACAAATTATTCCTGCCTTGAACTGCTGTTTAGCAGGTCATTAAACTACCACTGGTCCTTAAAATTCTTTATCAGAGACAGAAAGTGAACAGGCCAACACAGGCAGCTAAATATCTATTTTTGTATCTAGTAATTTCGAAGTTGAAAGAAGCCAAGAAAACAAAAGCAGAAAGACTCTTCTGTACTTTTTCAGCTCCAGACTGAAGTAAGTTGACTAAAAACTCATTGAAATGCAACTAAAGCTGAAGCGAATGCAAATGTAACCATATTCTACATGAAAATGAGTATTAAAAAGCAACGTGACCACTTCTCTTTGAAAAAAAAAAGAAATCACAAGGGAAATAGAAGACTACAGTTCTCACAGTAAAATCAGCATTTCTGTGCACAAAGCACTGCCTTCCTGTATTTGACTGTACCTTCAACAACTTCACAAGGCATGCAGAAAAAGGCCTTTCAACATGACTTACTCGAAGAGCTCCTTTTCTGCTCCTCTACCATGTGGCGCTCAAGAGTTAACAGTGTCAGAACCTTTACCTTCTACCTCAGCCAGGGTGAAAAGGAACATTTCTCTACATCCATTATGTTAACTGGCAATACTTTGTTGTGTACAGCATGAGAGAAGAAAGCCTGGTCTTGAAAAAAGATAAAGCCACTTTTCTAGAAGCTGTGTATAGATAACATCAGCATGCTGTCTGTCAAGGCTTTGAGCCTAACACGCTGCTCTCGACAGCTTTCTGCTGCGTTATAAGAAACACAGCAATGGTGAATTATTTGTGGGTTATCTGGACTTGCTCTAGCTTGCCAAAACCACCAAGACTACCAGAAGCCATGTCTGCCCAGATGAAGGGCAAGCAGTGATGCTTCAAGCCCTCACGCTTTCACGTGGCCACAGGTCTCCACGGGGCAATCCCACAGCTTTTTCATGTATTGAACCCAATCCTGGTTTTAATCACTCCTTTGGGGCATGTTACAGGAACACTGGGGAGACACCTCACCATCACTGAAAGGCTGGCTTCTTATGAAGGGAGCAGCCAGCACTTTGTGAAAGAAGCGCCTGATTTCTGGAACACACCTTAGCCAAGTTTGAAAGACTTCTCAGAAGAGAGCCTTAAGTGCACACGAGACAAATGCCATTAGCTATACTACCCAGTCTAGAGTCCACACAAAGCCGTACACGAGCCTGCACTTAGACACAAACTCTAACCTGACATCTAATTAGCCTTCCAGGACTATTCTCCAAGGCCAGAGGGAAAAAAACAGGTAGCCACTGCTGTAACACTTTCTGCTTGTGCTCATTTTCCTAACAGAACCGTGATAGGAAGCGCTGCAATTCTCAACATCCGAACCCCCCAAAGCTCACCCTTCACCAGAGTACAATTTCATCCAGCTTTATTCCTTTTTATTTTAGATAAAGTTGAAGTGAATCTTCAACAAAAGTTGTGTTTCTGCCTCACTGTTCTTTAGGATGCCAAGATAATATAGAAGTTGTGATCTGGCTTCTACACTTCATCTGCCCACTACGAATTCAGATACTTTCTAGGCTAGAAAATTAAAAGAAATTGTGAAGAATTGAGATCAGAAGCTGTTAAGTGTCAGAGTTCAGCTTTTAAGAAAGAAGACTGCTGAGGAAACAGAGCCACAACCAGAGAAACTCTGAATGGGCTTTGTTGTAAATACTAAAAGGAAAGTAAAGCCAACAAACTCCTCACCCACACGTTCAGAAAAAGTCAAGCAGAAATAAAAATGCAAAATACCAAAACAATTAATGCTGTGAGGAAGAGACGTTAGAAAGCTGGTTTCCTGTAGCTTTGTGGTTGATTATCCTACATCTAAGAAGGTGCAGGCTCTGACCAAAGGTTTTACTTTAAATAAGGGGAAAGCAACATTCTGGCACTGAACGCAGCTTACTGCTTACTTACTCTAAAGGCCTCTCTTTTCTCCTTCTGTCCATAAATTTTCCATTAAGCACATAGAAATCCACTATCTTTTAAGAATCTAGACCTATGTCATATTGGGTTGAAACTTGTCCATTGGTTTTTGAAAGATCTTGTGGGAGAGGATGGAAAAACAACCTACCTGAACACAGAGGAAAAGTCAGTCTAAAAATACATTAAAGACTAAGGGGGAAAAGGACAAAGTAAGTTTCAATAACCTTGACGTAGTCAGTGGATTTTCTGTGTCAATTGACACTCATGAGACACAGCCTGTCATTTCAACTGTGTTACCCATTATATGCAAAGAGAAAGGAGGCAAAAGGATTCAAAGCCCTCAAACAGCAGCACATGGGATGCATGGGGAATCCTGACACAAGCTCCGAGTTAGATCAGCTCAGAGAAAGACAAGCATCGGCACGGTCTGAAACAGCAGCTACGCTACATATCAAGGGGTCTTCAATTTCAAGGGGGTGAAAAACAGCTTCTGATTGTCATCAGGACAAATGGACCATTAAAAAACAACAGAAGCTTGGAGAAGATGCTGAAACACGAGGTACCACTCTGGAGGAAGATCAGTAGGTCCTCCAACGTGCAGAAAGGAACAAAATCCTTCCACAGCAGCACCTTGTACACACAAACTGCTGTTGAAAAAAAAAAAGCTGGTAAGGAGTCAGCAGCACTGCACACATGGAGAGAATACCAACAGATAACCAAATTTTGGAGGAAAACCACAAAGGAGCGATAACTAATTACGCTATTCACTAACCTCAACAGATTAGAGTTCCAGTGAGATTATGCACCAGGAAAGAACCCACTAGCAAATAAGTGTCAGCTGAATAGATGAAAATAGCTTTTTTCTTCTTTCTTAAGAACAGAACACTCCATGGCAGCCCTATGGAAGGAGGAGGAAGCAAACTAGTGGAAACCCTTACTGTGAAAAAGCAACAAAGCTTTATATTCAGCACAGACTTAGAAAGTGTCAGTTAACATTGGGAGAATTTAAACAAGGTGTGACCAGCCTGCACCTCATAGACAGAGGGAAGTAGTTAAGGACAATGCTTGTGTATAAGACACAGAAGTCATCTCTAAAGTAAAAATGCCTTAATTGGATTATTCAGACACCTCCATTGTTTTTACACACAAAAGCCTGCAATCAGTTGGATAATGCAAGACTCATCAACCGAGAAGCTAAGCGGAGCTCAGAGGAGTGTGAAGGCACTCAGCCAACATCCTGTACCTTTTGGGAGAGAAACAGGTTCTCTTCACTAGCTTTTCGGGGCTTCCTAAGACGAGCACTACAAAACAACCAACCCAAACAAGTGTATTTCAGAAGAACAAGTCTGTAAGAAGAAATTTTACTTGAGGAGTTCCTCAGGTGTTTTTGAACTCAAGAGCACAGACAGCAAACCTGACACACGCCTCACCATCACTGGTTTCAAGCATCTCAGCCCAACATCTAGGAACTGGCAAAAACTACTGGTAGGCTCTGCAAAGAACAGAGCTGGGAACCATTGTGCAAACGCACAGGTAGAGTTGAAGCCTTTCTGTCCTTGGGGCCTTGGCAGCCTGGGAAGCTGCAGGAGGACTGTTAATTCCAGCAGATGCAGCTACAGCACACGTGACGCTGCTCCTGGTGAAGGAGTGCGAGTTATAATACGTATTGAATTCAGGACGAACTTGTAATATGGTTTCAAGTCTGTCAGTTACTATACTCTCCCTTTCCTTGCACAGCTACTGTTCCTTGCTCTCCTCTATTTTCACTTCTCCAAACAAAGCCAAATTCCCCGAGATCCAGAACAGCGGCACAAAGCGTTGTTTAAAGAAAAGTTTGCAACGAAAAAAAAAAATGTAGGGAAGGCAATTAAAGAGAAGTTCTGGCGTTTCCATGGCGACGTGGCAGACAGGAGCCAGGCTCCTTGTCTTCTCCCAAGTCTTCTGTCATTCTCCAGCACTAAATCTTTATTAATTGCGAGGGTTCAGCACGTTTGCCTGGGCAGAAACGCCAGCTCGTGCTTCCGCCGCCGGCCCGGGTGATGTCAGAGCAACGCAACGGAGACTTGCTGCGCGGAACAAACAGCAGACGCCCGTGCCATTTTGAGATACAAAGCTCTTTTCTCATCCTTCTAGAAGTCTAAAAAAAGGCCATGTGCCCTAGGAACAGACTATTTGTTAAACAGAACGAAGGATTGTTTCTGCGCCTCTCGGATGGCCGCGTTTAGAACGATGTAAGCACCGCTTCAGCTGGGTGGGCACCGACGGCTCTCGACTTCAAGATGACTTCAGAGTGAATTCACAGCAACTAAAAAATACAGCTGCAAAAGGATTTTGCACATGTGGATGCTTAAGGAAGCTCTTCTTAAACCCAACAGGGACGACATTCCTCCTAAGGAGGACTGACAGCTTAATAATCACTGTGTCGTTCCCCCACTTAATCATTAGCCAAGAGCACAGGCTTAAAGGAAACATTCTGGAGTTACAAACTGGGGCTGTGTGGTTTTGTTCCCCAGTCCAGAAGAAAGAGTAGAAAGTCCTGGTACAGCTCTTTCACCCGCTTTCCTTGTCCTGGGTTCAAACCCCACCACAAATACTGTTTTTGACAGTGGGAGAAACTCCACAAGACCAGAGCATGCTGAGGAGAATTACCCACTTACTGCAGCAGCAGCAAGACCCCTAAAAAAGACGAGGGAGGGTGGGAACAGCTGTGGAAGTTGACAAAAAAGCCAACCCACCCCTTGTAAGAGAAAGATTCGAATGCCAAATGCCACCAGAGGCAAGAACCCTCTTTTCCCAAGGATTCAAGTCTTGAGAACATCAGCCAGAGAGGATCTTCACGTATTTCTAATCTGATTAAGCGATGCCCTGCAGGAAGTGATGCAAGTTAGACAGATTCTCATCACGTTGCCTTTTGAAAGTCCAACTCAGCATCTTTGATAAGAACAAATCAGATAGACGGTAACACCTTCAGGAGATCAAGTAGAACCTGCTCTCCCGTAAGCAGATCTGTGTCGAGCAGAGCAGCGGCGTCAGCGGTAGCTCAAAAAAAAAGTTTCACCGTTTAAAAACTAAAGACCTGAAACAGCAGCCCACATCAACACACCACCTTTGTGCTGCTCTAGCTTAAAAACACATTGCAACCTGTCAGAAACACGAGCTGACAGTCAACAGCAACCTGGTTGAGACTGGGTTCGGTAAAACCCCAGCGTAACTAAGGAGAGGGGGTAATTAGGGTGGACTTTACTGGTGAGAATCCCTCTCTCATCCTCTGCTGCCTGATCGGGAGCAAACTGTTCACAGCAATTACCGGGAAAGTATCCTCACCAAAAGCGCAGGTGTTGCTGCTCTGCCCCACCCCAGCTCACTGCAACTTCAACTGCACCTTTTTTGCTTAACTGGAAAAGCAAGTTGCTACACCATTGGGCTTGCATGATGAGGCAGAGCTGAGTAGTCCAAACCATTAGCGCTTCGTGCATCCAGGAGCCTCCTATTTATTGACCAAGAGGGCTGACATAAGATACCTGCCCTCTCTTGCACAAGAGCATCAAGACAGTTGAATGTGCACCTGAAAATACCCTTTTGATGACTTCATCTTTCCCTTTCCCATTAACTCAAGCCACAGCTCCCACTCCCAAGCGCCAGATGCAGGTCAATCTCTCACAAAGGACACAAGGAGGCATTTTCAGTTGAGATTTTGTCATCTCTTTGTTTCAGCACTGGGATGAGATTGCACCAGCAAAGCCAAAAGCTTTTTGTAGCATGGGAGGACCTCGACCAGCCCAGCAAGTATCCTTATCCAGCCAAGCGAAAACAAGTGATACCGACAGGTACTTCTCCTCTCGCCCCATCAGAGAAGGAACTGGTAGGGCTGGCAATAAGCTGACGAGTTGCTGGTATGAAGGACACTGTTTATCTAAGTGGACATGACATTTAGCCTTTGAAAAAAAAAAAAAGAAGTGTTTTTGTTGCCTTCCAGGACTAAGTCATTTCCAGAAATAACAGTCCTACTGCACACCACACCTCCATCTTCCCAAGAAAACACAGCTCTGGGTTTATAAAGCACCTACCCTTGGAAAGGCCCTTTATTTTTCCCAGCTTCTTTTGAGCCAGCTTGGCCAACACACGTTCAATAAATAGCTTTTTTTGACTCTAACAATCTTCTTACAATATATTAGTACAACCAAGCAAGGCAGATTTCACAGGGGGTTACTGGGGGTTAAAAAAAACCCCAAACCCAATACTCCATCATCATTTCTCCCAGGAGATAAATAACGACCGTTTCAAAGTCAAAACGGATCACCTGCCTACTCTGCCTCCAAGACAGCGGGCAAAGCGGCGGTCAAAACACCACAGACCACACCAGCTTCCACACTCCTCACCAAAACAAAGGCTAAAAACTGATGAAATTATCACCGTCTCACTAGGTCACACACTAAAACTTCCAGGACCACCTTCTCCCATTGATGCGCCTCTTCAACGTGTCCTGTGAAGAGCGACCCAGGAGCCTCTCTCGGGAGAGGAAAAAAAGGAAGAAAGAATGAAAAGTCATAATCAAGGGCTGCTGGTCCCAGAGAGCTTTTACGTGCCACAAGACCGCACGTTGCTTTAACTTTGGGAGCAGGACTGCTGCTGCTGAGAGAGGCATGAAATCCAGCAGAACCCGAGAATTAAGGCTGCGGACCGTGTTCTCCAGAGCAGCTGTGAGACATATTGAAATGCCAAAACACACAAAGCGCCGACAGTGCCAGAAAGCAGCAGTTCCTTCAGATGTGCACACACGGCTCAACCGATTCACGGGAGCCGGAGGATACGTGGGAATTCTTTCGGGTGCGTGTAGGTATGTCCTCGACAAAGCGGCTGGAACGGACGGACGCGACGCGTCGGTGTTTCTTTCAAGCGGCAGAAAGCAGTGAAACGTTCTTCTCCCGTTTGGCAACCCCCTCCTCAATGGGCAGCCCCCTCCTCAACGGGCAACCCCCTCCTAAAACGGGCAGCCCCATCCCCAACGGGCAGCCCCCTCTCCAACAGGCAGCCCCATCCCAAAACGGGCAACCCCCTCCCCAACGGGCAGCCCCCTCCCCAGCCTGCAGCCCCATCCCCAGCGAGCAGCCCCCTACTCAACGTGCAGCCCCATCCCCAACGAGCAGCCCCCTTCCCAGCGTGCAGCCCCCTACTAAATGGCAGCCCCCTCCCCAACGAGTGTGCAGCCCCCTCCCCAAC
>WBNH01010258.1:11903-33510 GCA_013401255.1 Urocolius indicus
CCGCCGCCTCCCGGCCCCGCGCCCCGCCGCCGCCCGGCCCCTGCGCGCAGTCCCGGAGCGGCCCCCGGCTGCCAGACATGACCGCCATCATCAAAGAGATCGTCAGCAGGAACAAAAGGCGATACCAGGAGGATGGCTTCGACCTGGACCTGACCTGTATCCTGCCGCCGGGGACGCGGCCCGGCACCGGGCGCCGCACACGCAGCTATTGCATCAGACCTGCGCGGCGGTTACCTAACGCGCTTCCCGGGGCCGCTCCGCCAGGAGCACGGCGGCTGCCGCCGGGGCTCGCCCGGGCCCACCGCGCCCATCCGCGCTGCCGCCTCGGCCTCCTTTTGTCCGGGCGGCCTCCGAGCCGGGCTCCGCAGCCCGGGCAGATTAACGGGAGCTCCGCGATGACGAGGATTAACGTTAGAAGCCGCCCTGCCCGCCGCCACCCCCGTGTCGCCGGGGTGCTGCGTCCCCCGGCACAGGGAGCCCCTGCCTGCTCGGCAGCAACGCGCGTCTGCTGCTTATCTCTGGTCGTGTTGATTTTTCGGCTCACGTAGCAAATACGCCTGTCCCGCCGTGACTCACGGCCAGAGGACTTTTTTTTTTTTTTTTTTTAATGTAGTAACTCGACTTGCAAGTACAATTGTGGCAGGCCTTTTGCTTTCCTCAGCTTGCTTCAGCCTGCATGACAGGAGAGGCAAACACTATGTCCTCTGCCCTGATTTCCCTTACGTTCAGTAAGGCAGAGCTGGTGCTCGGTTGTTGTATGATACAGCAAAGATCTCAGTCACAGGAGGTGGCAGTGGCTTCATCCAGATAGAAAAAATACCTCTTTTTTCGATGTGATGCGTGAACTGCACTTTGGTTTAATCTTGGACACGACGTGTGGCAATTGAGTGCATCGGGTCTCGTCGGGATGGATTGTAATTTTGGAATGGGTCATTAGTATGCGATTTCAACTAATGAGTCGAACTGTTAGAGAGGCATTGCTAGTGTATGGTTTTGGTAGCCTTTTGGCTGGAGCAGCAGCAGGCAGATGTTTAGCTTTGAATGCCTGGTGGAGCTAATGGTGTGTAGGTGCTGTGCTCCAGGCATGGTTTTTCTCTGTGGTAGAGAAAGATCATTGCTGCATTTGAGAAGCTTTGGAGCAAGAACCTCACTTAAAAGTTGGAACTGTCCTAAAGAACAATGAACATTGATGGCAGTATTCAGAGCTAGACTTCTCCCTGTAGAGAGAGCCCTTTTTGTTCTGGAACAGGATCAGAATGACATTTATTGGGTTTTGGAGCAATGGCACTTGCGTTGTAGCAAGTACTATGAATAAATCCAGTTCTTGGGCAGGACCAAACCCAGTAACAGCTGTAAACAGCACAGAACTGTTGAGCCTTGGCCTAAAATTTTGATAGCTTGAAAAGTGGCTTGATAGGTTCTGCCTTTTAACAGGTGGCTGCTGAGCTTGTAGTTAAAAAGCGTCAGCTTTAGCACATAATTCCTGCATTGTTTGTGTTTACATTAAAACACAATGTTAGGCTTGTGTTTTGAAGTGTCTTATGTCTAGGGCAGCTGCACTGCCAACATTGGCCAGTGCCACACTTCACTGCTGGCCTAACCCAGAAGTCCTACTGTGATGTTTTTGATTCTCAGCATGATGAAAGGTTTGCTGGGAACTTTATGAAAAGAATTAAGTGGAGTTGAACTGATGAGATTTTGGCTTTGCAGTTAAAGAGTTTGGTTTTTCAGGTATCTTTGCCCTGATGTGCTATTGGTAGGAAAGATTTTTTTTCACCTAAACAGATGTTTTTAACTAGTCATCTGCTCTAAGCAAGATAATTGGTCAATGTTGAACCTGGATTTTCTTGCTTGAGGTTACTAGTGATAAGCCAAATGGAGTTTATTGCACCTTTTCCCCCATTTTTTGGGTCTTGCTAATTTTATTCTTAGAATTTTGCATTAGAAGTAAGCCATTGATCACTGGGCTAGTTAATCTAAAAGAAGTAGCTGGCTGCAATTCTGTAGTGAAATTGATAGAAAAAAGGTGGTTTTTTTTCATGATTGCAAAAATATCTTTGGAAGAAGCTTATACTCGGTCATTCCTGGTGGCTGTTCTTTTTTCATGGCAGCACATTTTGAGCAGATAATGAATGAAGACTGCTGCCTGTACAGTATGATGGCTTTGCTTGAAGGCTGATGTTGCTGCAGAAGACAAAGTTTAATTTCTTTATTACTGTGGAATTTTCTTAAGAGATGTTCTTCTTGCAGGGCTTTGATGGAATTGTTACTCATTTTACCTGGTAGCTGGAAAATAACCTATTTATTTCTTACATGCGTAGACAAGGGATCAAGCTCAGAGTTACGTCTCCAACTATGTCTTGTTAGAAGGAGAAAGCTTGAAACTGAAGTGAGCTGTTTGCAAAGGTGTGTTGCATTGTAGCAGGACCAGGGTTACTTCTCAAAGGTACTCCATTTTGAGACCAAAACAAGCTAACATCTGTATTTCTGCTGCTGGTTAACTCTGCTTCCCTCTGCACCCGTATCTGTAGGAACATCCTCTGTTACAGATTACTGGTTATTTCAGGGTAGCTGTTTTTGTCAGGCTAAAGCATAAAGACTGTCATGAGTTGGGCAGCCCAGTGGTTTGGGCATTTAGCCGGGATATGGCAAATGACGCTGTAAATTCCTTCATGCTTTTTTATATGGGTATTTTTGTATGGGGCGTTGTGGCGTTGCCTCCCAAGTGGTGGAGCAGAGCTACCACCACAACCTAGTAGCTGGTGATTGCTACCAGGTCTTTGGGAAATGGAGAGTTAAATGAACTTATGATGGATTCAGGTGAGGTGCTTCATCTCAAGCCTATATTCAGTGGTCTGCCTTCTCATTTTTGAGGAAGGGTTGGTCTCTTGGTGTCCCAGGTGGGCAAAGACTTGCAGTCTTTTTATTTTGGTCACAGGGTGTTCTTCTGAGGCACCTCAGAGAACACCTGAGGGCCAGAAGGTAGGCTGTGTTAGGTGCTGGAGTGCTGCAGTCCCCTTCAAGGACCTCTTTTTTTTTTCTTCCTGTTTTTTTTTTTTTCTTTTTCCTTTTTGTCTCATTTGGGCTGTATCAAATCCTTTTTAAACTGACACTGAGATGTGTCTGGTACGGTACATCATGCTTGAGACTTTGTCCCTGATGAGTTGATTTAGAATTAGCTCTGTGTGCCAATTGTAAAACAAGTATCTTTAAAAACATACTGACATTACTGTTCACTTGATCAGATGTCATTTGCTCCCTGAATGGTCTTGGGGGTGGGAAAAAAAAAACTGAAATTAGAAGAGGAAACAGCTTTAAAGGCAGACACATTAAATCAGCTTTTTAACACTTTATTTCAGATGTTGTATTTATTCCTGACTTATGTGGGTTTCGTTTTCACTTTTTCGAATACTGAATACCTTTTGGTGCATGTGGAGGAGAAGGAAACTTTGGATTAATGGCTTTCTTGTAAGATGGTTCCATTTCTTTATGATGCAATGACTAGTATGTTTTCTGAAGAACTACAATCTTGAGTATTTCTGAAATTTTGCAGCTTGATTGTTGAGCATTTGACTGTAGGGAACAGTGAAGAGAGAATGCCTGTGTATGAGTCTTGCACATTGCAAGTATTGCCTGTGTCTTAAGAGCTCCATGTGTAACTGAGTTTAGCAAGTGGCTTAACTATTTGAGACCAAAGTGGATAAAAATCATATAACTGCTTCTTTTCCCCATTACAGCTTTCGTTATACTTCCTGGCCTTCTGTTGCTCATGAAAATGTCCCTCTAGCCAGAGCATGGGGTAGAGCATGCCTACCCTGGTGCTTAATTGAAGCATGACCTATATAGTCGTATAAACTGCAGCACTATTCAGTAAAGGTGAGATCTCAGGTGCAGTTTATTTGCAAGTCTTGAGTGTAGTTTGTCTCATATAATGAAAGGCAGAAACTGCTAAAATTGAGTGGAGGCTTTTTAGAATAGTATACTTTTTTATGCTATTTGCAGTCCTACAGCTCTTTGCATTTTTAATGGTATTTTGGATTATGTGACTTCACTCAAAATGGCTCAGATGCCAGGAAAAAAAACAGAATTAGTGACATGAGGTATATACTATGTTTAAAAATAGAGCCTGAGTTGGAAATACTATTTGTTTAAAATACTTGGTTTCATTTTAAAACTGAAGTTTCTTAGATATTTTGTGACAACATTTTTCTTGCACACAAGTGCAGTAAGGGCTGGTAATGGTTTAGAAGAAACCAACTGGCAGCAACACATTTTGTTGGTGGTAGAGTATGTTCTGGGATAAACCGTGTTTTTCAGGCTCTTTACACTGCTAACTGACTCATTTTGCTTCTGGAACCTGGAACAATTTGGGGTTTTGGACAAGAACGTCGGTGCCAGTTTGCTTTGAATTCATCAAAAGTCTGTTGGAATAGACACCAGTAAGACAGTACTGGCTGAGGACTTGTCAGGGTGGGAGTCGATTCCCTCATTGCTGCAGGATTTGTTTGATCCTGGTAAAGTTGGTCTTCCTGCACTTATGAAAGATAAAGGTTTTTGAATTGTCTAGATGGAGAAAGGAAGGTGGTGAGCTGTGTGAGTGTGTTCATGCATTTTTTTCTTCTGAGGTTAGAGACATGCTGGATCACTTTTCCTTACAACCTAAAAAAACCCAAAGCCCTTTCACATACTGCCATAGTATGTGCACTTTTGTGGATAGCGTTGTTGGACAGCTGAAGCCTGTGCACACTTCCAACCCTGCACCCTTTGAGCAGCTACTCCATTGTGCATCCGTTTAGAGTAACCTCAGCCCCTTTCTGCCTTGCTTTGTGACTGCAGTTGCTCGGAAAGGGGCTTAAAAGATGTTTGACAGATTAAAGCTCATCTCTTGGCACTTGCTTAAATGTAATACTGGCTTCCTAATGAACTACTTGATCTCGCATTATCAGAAATTTTTGATCCACGTGCAATGTTGCTGGAGTGTGCTTGCACAGGCTAAACACAAAGTTAAAAAATAACTGTCTGGGCACACTGTTAAAAAAAGCTGCAAAATAATTCTTGGTTTCAATGTAGCTCTTCTATTGGAGTGATGACTATATGTTCAAGGTGGGGAAAGAAAAGATACAGGTAGTGGGGCCACTTCACAGAATTTTCTTACAAGATGATGTTTTAGGTAAAAAAAAAATTGCATCTCATTTTCGTTGAGATCTATTTGTAAACTTAGTTAAGTGTGTAAGTTTCAGAACGTTCAAAGCTTTGCTCTTAAAAAGGTAATGCTGAATAAAACGCAAGCTGTCCTGGAGTTGCTACTGATTTTGAGCATTTATTTTTTTAAAGGAAAAGTCCAAGTTCCTCCAACTTTTACAGTAAAACTGGTGAAGTGTTGGCACTTGAAGCCTTTGTGAAACTATTGAGGCTGGTTAGTGACTTTAGTGACGATGATTAGGTCTGCTCTGAGGACTTAAGTATATTCCATCCATTAAGCTCTTGGTTTAGCTCTTGGTGTAATTGGTTGGCCGTGCATCACCACTGGGTCCAGCTTGAGTCTTGAAGAAGGCTAATGAATTCAGAAAGTGCATCTTTATAGGAACTTGTGCTAGTCAGGAAGGCCTTTCTGTCCTCAAGATAATTGCACGTGACTTCCACTGACTTTGTGTGATGGTTACAGCATGTTTAGGGAAAGCATATAGACTTGAGTCTGGAGCTTATGCAACACAAACAAAATAGTAGTTATTGCTGCGTGCTGGTGATAAGCAGATTTCTTTGGGACAAAAATGTCTTTTCTGTGCTATTCAGCTGTACACATCACAATGGAGAACTTTTTGTACTACCAAAAGGTTTTGGACTGTTGCAAGGAAAGTTAGTACTTGCTAAATGATGTGTTAAAACACTGTAGAGGAGTACAGAGTTTTCTAATTTGCTTCCAGAAGAGCAGTGTATTTCCAGTTTTCTTCCTTGTAGGATGGTTTGGATTCCTAAATCATCTTTGTTGTGGAAGCAACTGATATAAGTGGTTCTGTAATAATGGGACTGAAAGGATGCGTTTCATTAACACGTTCTGTTAAAAACCTCTGTGCTTAAAAGACACAAATCCTTGCCAAAACTAAACTTTAGAACTTTAACGGAGTTGCAATTTTATAGATAAAGTTTCTGCATACCAAGTTGCTTTTGCCATCTCTGAATATTTTCCTAAATGAAATTACATTTTTAATGGATTAATGTTGTTGCCACATTAATGCTGCATAAGCTGACAAATTATGCTCCTACTACTTTAGCCTTGAGTTAGTCATGACTAACTCCCTTTAAAGCCCACCTCTTTTCTAGTTCAAGTACCCAGCAAATAATCTGCAGCTTGGAGCTACACGTGATTTGTATTCATTTGCTGTGCTGACTGTAGGGTGGATATTGAAGGTTAATTATTGCAGAACTGTTTCACGGGAGTAAATGGATAGCCTGAAGTTGTGAGTAGTGATTGCTGGACATGCCTCATCCTAAATACTAGGGTAGTTGGGAGCTTCTTTGATTTGGCACTTCTGTGAAGGTTTGTGGGACTAAAGCTGTGCATGTTTGTGCATTCTTGTGAGTTCCTGGTATGTTAATTTCTGGACTGGGAGAAGGGAATTAATTTGAACATAGAGGAACATTTGGAAGTGGCCCTGTAGAGCAGGATTCCTTCTGAAACATGAATGCTTTGTGGGTGGTTGACTCTACATTGGATTCAGAAACTGCTGTTAGATTCTGAATATATCTTAGTCCCAGATTGATATTTCAGATGTAAACAAATCACTGTTTCAGTTCCTAATTCAAGCAAGCATCCTTTTGCTCCTATCATCATCTGCCTTGTTTACGGTCTCGCCTATAAGGCCCTGAAAAAAAAGTTTTGTAGAGTGGAAGTAAATAATTGTGCAATTAGGCCGTGTATCATGCTGAATAAATCTAGGTTATCTTAACAATTTTTAGGCCATGTATCTAAAGTAGTGGGCTCTGTGATTCAAATGGTAATTGACTGTGCAGCTAAAAAATTAAGAGCAAGTGCTCTGTGTTTGGGATGATGACTATTACAAAAGCTAACATTGTTCTCTTTAAAAATGAAGGCCCAACTTCACAGCCTCAACATGCAGCAGTGTGCAAAAACTGGTTAGTTCTCTCTTTTTTTGTAGCACAGTGCTTAAGAAATGTATTTAAGAACTTAATTCTGCCTTTGTGGAGCTGTAGTATAATAGCTTTTGATTGCATGATTCATTTTCTTCGAGGGCTCTGCTTAATTCATTACATTGCCTGGATATGTATCGGGCTAGAACTGAAGTAGTTGTGGATTTTTCTATTCTTCAATTTATTGTATAATATAGCATGAGTTAGAGAAGTGGCATAGTAGCATCTGTTTTTTTCTACTTAAATTTAGAGGAGAAAAACGCTAGATCTCATTAGAGTGAGATTAGTGTTATCTACTTATGGGCTCGTTGGTTGAGAAATGGTTTATTAGTATGTCCTTTTGTCTTGTTTTGCTGCTTGCCTTTATCTTTTCTTGGACCACTAACCTCCCCAGAATTAAAGTTTGATAAATTCATATAAATCCTGGTTTTTGGTAGCTTGAGTTTTGCAAAGTTTTTTTTTTAGCGTGAGATATTTGTCCTCCAGCCCAAGAGCTATTTTGAATTCCCTTGTCACTGAAAGTTTTGTATGTCTTTTAAGACTTCAAAAAAAGTTGAGACTGAGCCATTTTTCACTTCCTGTCAGTAAATATCAAAGTAGTGGCTCTCTGAATAAAGTTATTACTGAATAAGATTCTTGTAATTTTCTGTGGGTGTTTGAGATTAGGATGTGCTTAAGTACACAGCGCTTCTTTAAAGGAGATTCTGCAAAGTAGACTTGTGTGTTAAGAATGTGTACCAGGGTGGTCCTGTACCAAGAGAGTTCATGATCATGGGTTAAAAGAGGTCAGTTTGTCTATTTGTAAATCTCAAACTGAGGTGCAACAGTCAAGCTTCTCCTATACATTGCCTCCTACAGAGAAAATCCACTCGGCAGGCATGTTATCTTGAGTGGAGCTGCTCAGACTTGTACATACTGTTGTCCTGTCCCACTGGCATAGCTCTTGGCCTTGTGCTGAGGTGTGTTGTTGCAGCTGGTTGGGATGCCAGGGGTAGATGTGATAAGGTGGCATGCAGTTTCCTTCAAAGCATGAGCAGAAGCAAAAAACCTTTCATAAGTGAACCCGTGCATGTTGTCACCTTTTAGAAACTTGCTGAGATGGTGGGGTTTTGTTCGGTGGTGGAGACCTAGACTTGAAATTGAGTAAGGAGTTGAGGCCCAGTATTTGACTCCCCAACTGAGGAATTCTTTCTGTCATATTTCCTATGAATTCTATGTGTGCTGTTGCATCATTTTCTGAGCTTCTCTTAGGTCTTGGCTTTTTCTTAATGGGAATGATAGGTTTTTTAGTGTGTCCATAATCTTGCTAGCTGTTTTAGAGGGATTTGGAGCTCTTAACAACAGGCTCACTTTTCTTTCACTCTCTGCATACTTTCCTGTCTTTATTTGTGATTACAAACCATGTTGAAATGGAAGTACATGGCACATTTTTTCTCAGTCTTTGTTGGAACTGGCTTTTCCATAGAGCAAATATCATCTTCTTGCTTCCCTGTTACCATTTTCTGTATTTATGCTGTGAAGTTTGAGGTTACCATGTTTTGCAAAAAAAGTGCATACTTATTATGTAGATGATGTGTGAGTTTTTTTCCCCAGTCTTCTTCACCCATCTAGCTGTTTGGCGAGGGCTCTGTTTGGCTGAGAGCTCCAGGACACATTTAATATACCTCACAGATGAAGGGAAAGACTCTTGCTCTGGGAATACTTCCCAGATGCAATATAGTAAGCAGGTCCAAAAGCCCTGCTATGAGATGAAAGCGAGTTGAGAATCTTGCTGGTTCCTGAGACAACCTGGCAGTATTGTCTTTAAGCATCTTCTGGTTTACTTCTTTGTGCCATGGGAATTTTGAGTGGTGCTTCAGACCTGTTGTCAGCCCCGTGACCTTCTCTGGAGATACATGCCTCCCAGATAAAAAGGACCTGTAGTTTTGTTGTTCCTTGTCTGGGTTGGTGCATTTATATTGCAAGCTGAAAGAGAAAGAAAGAAAGAAAGGGAGGGGGGGAAAGGTTGTAATTGAAGTAACTGAGCATTGAAGGGTTAAATGCATTTCTTCTAAATCATAAAATGTTTCTCACAGCCATATCTGAGTTGGTCCCTTTTCTTGTTCTTTAAGGCACAGATGGTAGAGTTGGCAAGTGCATCTGGCTAGCTACGAGGAGTCCTTTGCTCTGAAGAACTTTCTTCCTGTTCATTTCCTCTATACTTCCTGATTATCCAGACTCATAGAAAAATAATAAACTTATTTTACATTTCATGCTGGCTAGTAAGAACACTACCTGTTAAAAAGGTATATATTTGTACAGGCTAAACAGTGTATATGCTAGAAAACTCTTCTGGGTTTGGCTGGGTATATTTTTCAATGTCTTCATTTTTTGTGGTGTTTTCTTTGGTTTTATTTTTTTTAAGGATGCTGTCAAATGGCAGTAATAAGAGCTTGGCCATTTGTCAGGATTCTTAAATCTGTTTGAGGATGGAGTGTGGACACTTCTCGTAACACTCCTTCTGTAGCTTGAGGCTGTCAGGCTGTTAAACAGCAAGAATGGGTCCTTTTTTTTTCTATATGGATTTGTTTAAGATGGAGTTCAAAGTCTTGAGGTTAGCACACTAACATTTCATAACTGGTAGGGCCAGATGTACAACTAAACCACATTGCGTGACTACTGAAATCAGAGTTCCTGAAAATTGCAGACAAATTGAGACAATAAAGCATCTTTCTGAGACTCCCAAGTCACATTGTTGTTCTGCTCTTTGGTGCAGCTGTCAAATGGGACTTAGCAATTGGTAGCTTGGCCTCCCTGTGTTAGAGGCTGGTTTCCTTTGCACTGCGGACTTTGGCAGCCAGGAGGGTGGTGGGTGATGCACAGTGGAACAAAACAGCAGCGTGTGCATGCATGAGGAGTGGGCCGTTCAGGAGTGGATTAAAACAAGTACAGGCCTTACTTGCCTGAACTGGAAGTGAAAATGCGCATTCCTGATAGTTGTGAAGCTGCATTTCAGGTCATAGATTCACCGGTTTAAATCTGTTCTTTATATAAGATTTGTATTGGGAAGCTGGAACCAGAGGGCCAGGAAAAATGGTCTGTTTTCTCTTTAGTTCTTTGCAGGTGTCAGGTTCAGGTTTTGCATTAAGTTTTTTAGCTCCAAAGCATGACTTGCACAGTGACCCTTGTTCACAGCTTCAGGAACACTCAGCTTGCTTTAAATTTCTTTTTTTTAAAGAAACATGAAGTTTAACATTTGGTGAGTCTTTCTGAAGCCTTTGATTGTAAATGGCTAATAGCTTTAAAGTTGATTTAAATCAAAACACACGCACACAAAAAGATCAGTTGGCAATGCTGAGTTTAAAAAGTAAAGCTGTATGTAAATTCTTAAGCACTGCATGCTCCAGCATGCTTATAAAATAGGGAGATTAGGTCATTTTCTTTTTTTCTGTATAGCTACCTTCATAAGCAGAGCAGGGATAAGGGTTTAAGTACTTGGTTTGAAATAGTGCTTCATAAAAGTACTTTGAAATTCTAATGACTCGTGTTTTAGCTGGTGAGAATGATTGCCTATAGCTGTGTTGTCTTGCCACTTTTTTGAGACTGTTTCGGAATTTAATAATTGATAAATATTTTGGCATGCTTTTTTTGCCTGTGTTCCATAATTAGGAGAAAGAATGAGTTTGTGAGCAAAATCAGTTATGGGACCAACAAGAATAATTTGGTTTTGTGTGTATATTTATGTAAAATTTAAAGTTTATACTGCACCTTCTTTAATTTGATCTTGGTGTAATGTGGATGTATAGACAGCTATTTTTTAAAGTGATTGTAACTGCTGATCTGCATAATCATAGAATCATAGAATGGCAGGGTTGGAAGGGATCTTTAGAGATCATCTAGTCCAACCTCCCTGCAGAAGCAGGTTCACCTAGTCAGGTTGCATAGGAACATGTCCAGGTGGGTCTTGAAGACTTCCAAGGAAGAAGACTCCACACCCTCCCTGGGCAGCCTGTGCCAGGGCTCCCTCACCTCAACAGTGAAACAGTTTTACCTTATATTTAAGTGGAACGTTTTGTGTTCCAGGAATTCTCATAGCAACTGAAAAGACTACCATCTTTAACATGTGGGAATGATTTTGGGCTTAATTTAAGCACAGTGTTCTGTTAATTCTGCAAACAGTATTAGAGCAAAGGGGTTTTTAAGTGATTATTTGCTTTGGGATGTCTTCAGTATTGACAAAGCATTGTTTCTTCATGATGGCAGTTGCTAACTTAGCCAATTGCTTTCATTTTAAGATTCCTTGGGTATAGTGTATTGTTGTCTTTGTTTATTTGAAAGCTGGAGTTTTGTAGTTGGTAAGAAGTGTGGAGCAGAGGATGGCAATTTACTGTATTGTGTCTCATGAGTATCTGATGTATTTTTTTTATAATGATCACTAACTGAAATCCCAGCCTCCGCATTTATGAGAGAGAAAAGAATGAATGCTTTAAACTGTTGAAACTATTTCTGGCAAAGTGGGGTAGGATTTGTTTTATGTTTTTTAAAAAGCCAATTTCAAATTTCGGGAATTATGACAGTTTGTTGCATATGTTGTAGAACTGTCTCAGTAAATGGCTGAGGCTTTTTCATGTGCCTGTCTGGAAAAAAACCAAAACAACTTGGAATTGATGAACTTGTTTCGTGTTTTAAATCATCAGTTATCCCAGATTTCTAAAATTGTCAGTATCATTACCAATTTCATGATGACTCAATTCTTATTTTGTAAGCCCAGCTTCGAAGCTCCTTTGTAAGAGATCTCATCTTGGTAGCGATTATTTTCATTTCGGTTTTGGAAATGAGTTTTCATTTAACGGGGATGTGAAAAGCAGTGTCTCTGAACTGTTCAGCATGGTCGATGATAGAAAATCTTGCTGAAGATGATGCTTAGTGAATGATTACTCCTGTAACTAGCTCAAGTCCGTACCATTCCATGCAGTGAGCACCAGCTATCCCTGAGGAGGACTGTTTCGTTCCTCAGCATCAGGAAAAAAAACCAAGGTAGAATAATGACGTAACAACCATCCTCTTCAGCTGATGCAGATTTTGGGGCATCTCTTTGCAGGAGAGGAAAGGGTGGAAGAGCTTTGTTTTTATAGCAGTTTTTTCAATTAAGTGACGAAACTGCTATTTCTGCTCAGAGACTTAGATCATCAGTGCAAACAGGAACAGCGTTTCGACTCTGTTCTTCCATTTTGCATTGCTTCTTAAAGCAAAAGGCATTCTTTAGTTGTTTGAATCAAGAAAATATCTTCAAAGCAATGTTCTTCAGTGTGCTTGTCAGAAGCATGTATTGAAAAGACACTAAATCTTCTTCACCAGCAATACAGATGGCGTTTGTCATAGTTGTCACTTGCTTTTGTTGGGTGCAGGTGAAGCCTGCAGCCTGGCACGTGTTCTATCCTGTGCTCCCTGTGGCTGCTGTCCTTTAGCACCAGATCTGCTGCAGACAGTGGAGTGAGTGAGTCAGCAGTGGTGTGTAAATTGTGTTCCAGTCTAATCCTTTCAGATAATAAGTAGAGTAACTTCAGGATGCTTATATTTAGGTAGGGGAGAAATTGGCTTGCCTGTGTGTGGGTTTTTTTGTTTTGTTTTTTTTTTCAAGTAGTGTTTTTAGAAAGCCAGCTCCCCTCCATCCTTCCCCACCCCCCTCCCACCCAGTTGGATATTTGATTTTCAGAAACACTTCAGTTTTTATTCCCTGGTGCTGCAAAACCCCAGGGCAAACAACACTTTTGTCAAATCTACATCAGTAAACTGATTCACTTTTTTTCTTTTTTTCTCACTGTCCACCCCCAATCTTTTTCACTTCTAATAGTGGAGGGTCAAGCCTAAACATTCAATCCTACTGACTTGCTCCTATTTAAAATAGAGAAGAAATACATGCGAGCTGCATGTTCTCATGCATCGCCCTTCAGGAGCAAGGTAGGGGAGAGGAGTCACATGAGATGCGGGAGCCAAAGGGGGATCACGCTTTCTAGAAGTTATTTTAGACTTTTTTTAATCTCTCTCTGCCTGCATATTTTGAGACTGTGGTGTTTGGATAAATCTGTGAGCCTGCAAACTGTAAAAAGCTGCTGTTAAGATTTCTTTTCCCTTTGCCTGGGCTGTCTGTCTGCTTTACTTCCATTTTGAACCAGCTGGGAATCCTGGAAAGTATTTCATTTTGTAGCCACTCAGAGAGGAAAAGCCAACAGCAGAAGAAAAGCATCTGAAAGTAAACTGCAGGCTGAAATGAGTGGGGGGGGGGAAAACAGTGTAGTAAAGCTCACAATTGTGAATAGAAATATGAGCAAGTTGTTTCATAATTTAATGAATTTTTGGCATGTTTCATGGGTGATGCTACAGTTAAAACTGAGTTTTGTTTTCATGTGATATGTCAAAACAAATTTAATTTATCCCTGTTACTTGCATGAATGCTTGTCATGTATGGAGAAGTGCTGTGGAAGGCAGGCTAATACGCTAGGTTGTCTTGCTATGGTAATTTAACCCTGCTGCTTGGAGCAGGATACAAAAGGATGGAGATGAGGAGGGAGTGATGGGATGTGCTAGTTGAAAGTCAGATAATTAAGACTTAATAGGCATAGTGCAGATGCACAGGATTTGTGCAACAATTTTCTTCTGCTTATGGCAAGTAGTAAGTGGTAAAATACTAAATACATTGCAAGTATATAGTACCTTCTGTGAACTTAGAGGTGTGGGCTGCTTAGGGGCTAAAATACACTGATTGAAGCTCAAAGTATCTGAAGTTATCACATGCTCTGAAAGTTAAGCAACTTAATGTGGTTTTAGGGTTTTATGGGTTTTTTTGTTTGTGTTCTTCAAGATAAGCTTTTTTTAGGGTTTGAACAAGCACAGCATAAATTGGAAACCAGACTTGAATCCCTTTCATGTATTTAGGGATGCTACAGGTATTTGGATATCTCAAAAGCTTTCGTATTTTTTCTCCTTGTCTGCATAACTCAGTTTTTAATTAGTCCAAGCAGAACAGTGTCTATTAATACTTGCATTACAACATAGCAAATGCTAATTCTTATCTTGAGAGTAAAAAACATTATTTCTGTGTATTCAGTTCTCAGGGTTTTTCTAAAGTCTTCTAGTTAACTGTAAATGCAGAACTTGGTCCGTGTTGCTTCCCTGTGAGTACTTAGGCTTGTGGGAATTTGGCAAAGATGGAGTAAATTAGCTTGTATCCTACTTCAGACTTTCCTTTGTGTGCTAGTAGCTGGGATATTAATATCTTGGAAGGTGCTGCATTCCTTTTGTTCTAATTGTTACTCTTTGGAGCTTTGGGTTTTTTTAACTCTAAAAATGAAAACTATTCTTCCAATTGTGGAATAATTTAGATCGAAAGGGACCTCTGGAAATACCTGTTTCAGCCCCTTGTTTAAAGCAAGGCTGAACTTCAAACGTATCATGCCATGTTCTTACTCCTTCTAAAACTACTTAGAGGAGGAGTATGTTAATGTGGTAGGGTATGATCTGGTTTTGAGCTGGTAGTTTCATTTCTGTTTTGCTTTCCAGTGAAGCTTCTTCACTGGATTGTGGTTTCTTATAATGTTTAAAATTTGGGAGTACTTTCTTGAGTTCAGACTAGAAAAAAAAATGAATCCATATATCATTACAGCACTTGGAAAATAAATACCAGTAATTTTATAGCAAGTTTTTGTGAATTCCTTTCTATGTTCGCTCTAGATGTAAACTTGTATTTTTCTTTTTTGGTCTTTTTTCTTTAGCACAAATTTGTTCTTGCTAGGAGATAGTTTTTCCTAAGTTCTTTATCTCAGATTACTTCTGGCAAGTGAATTAGAGGTAGTTCAGAAAGTTATTTTTCCAGAACTGGGCATATTTTTTTTAATAAACAATGTACATAATTCTTGTCAGATCTGTGCATTCCCTGCCATTGCATTATCTTACATTTAGGCATTGAGCTACCTTAGCAGCTGCTGTAGTGCTCTATTGTATAGAAATCATGGAAAGTGATAAAAAAAAAATTAGTGTTTATGTAACCTTGCCAGGGCTTGCATGCCTGAAATGCACTTTTTTGTTTGTTTTGCTATTTTGCATGGTGTACCTATTTCTGGATCACTGGGGATTTGAACATGGGTTTTAATTGGGAACATCTTGCAACTTAATCACACAAGACTATTTTAGTCTTTTCCCCTTGGATTTAATATGCCACTTTAAATTGTAGAGAAAGACCCAGTACAGAGCATCTATGTGATTCCAGTGAGGTGATGTTATGACAGAAACTGACTCTACTTCTGTCTTGAATTGCTTTCCTGATGGACGTTAACCACCAATAGCATGCCCAATAGTATGGACTTCTAGTAAGTTATCTGCTTGACAAAGGAGATTTCTGTTTCAGTGGCTGTGATCAAAGTACTTGTATTCAAAAGCTTCCCTCTTGATCTCCCTTCTGCCCCACTGTCAACCTTTTTCTTGACTTTTTTTTTTTGGGAAAGATCACTTGTTACTGCATATATACAACTTAGTTGTTGCATTTGAGAGTTGGTCAGAGTCGTTGCTGAGATGGATACAGGAAAACATTTGATTAATATTTGTTTAATGATGTTTAAGGAATTTCACATTCTTTACAAAAGTTTCCATAACATATATATTCAGATATTTATCCAAACATAATTGCTATGGGGTTTCCTGCAGAGCGGCTTGAAGGAGTATACAGGAACAACATTGATGATGTAGTAAGGTAAGCCTTTATTCTTCTCCTTATTTTGCACTTATTTTTACTCTGCTAAGGAAGACAAGTTTGTTCTTGACTCACGTCAACGTTTTGCATCTCATAGATGTTGTGTTACCAGCTTTCCTGAAAATTGTTGGGAAGGACAAAAACTATAATTTGAAGAATTTTAGGTTGGGCTGCTGTTCTGGGTTGATGTGTAAAATGCATATAGTCTGCTTTTTAGTGTGCAAAATTCACTCCAACACAATTTGCTGAAGTCATAGGAGGTTCTTTGCTTTTAGGAAGAAGTCCGGCCATGCCTCTGTTAATGGTGTTGAGTTTCCTCAGATTGCTTCTGGCATTTAAGAATGTTTTCCATTATCCTTTCTTCAACTGATTCAGTGTTTGATCAGTTAATTTTGACTTAAAGCAGTAAATACAGGTGACTTTAGTTAAAGACTTTTATATCTGACTATGTTCAGTAATTGTGGACAAGGGGAAAAATTGGCTACAGTTCATTATGGCTGGTGATGCTTAATGGCACGTTTTGTAAAAACAAAAAAACCAAACCTAAAGGCTGTGGTTTTTTAACATAACAGAAAATTATCAACGCTGAAGTGCTGGATAGAACTGTGGAAGGTGTTTAGGAGCATTCTTGTAATTTGTTTAATTAACACCCCACCTGGAGAATGTAGTGTGAGATTGCATTGAGAATTAAATTCTTGGCAGAAGCTGCAAAATGTTAGTGCTTTTAAGATCACAAGTTGTTAGGATATTTTTTTTTAAGCCATACTTGATGCTTTTGGGATCTTTGGTCCTAAGTTCTGTAGCTCTCGAAGAGACTTGATATTTAGGAATTGGTGGACAATGCAGTAAGAAGCATGGTTATGCTGTGAAGTTGGAGGTAGGTACATCTGGGCAAGAAGGGGCTGCTTCCAGATCTGAGATGCCACAGTTTATCATAATCATCAGTGGGCAGAATTAGCAGTGCTTTGAATTACATTGGAAATCATTTGCATCCAGGTTGGTACAGAAATGAGACATCCCCTTTGTTCCCACATGTAACCTCAACTGAGATTCAGTCATCTGGAGGCAGTAACATCCCTGTGCAGCTGCAGTTAGCTTCAGAGAGGTTTGAGGGGGTTTTGGTTTTTTGCATATTTAAGTGTCATGAAGAAGCTCACTATCCATGAATAGAACTGAAAATGTCAGAGCCTGGAGCTGACCAGGCTTGCAGAGGCGACCTTGTTCTGTTACATGGTAGTGAGAAATCACTGCTCCAGAGCTGGGTCTTACTGGTGAGGTTCAGCATAGCAATCTGTAAATACTCTTACAAAGAATCTATATGTCTCTGCTAGAATCATTAACAGAGGTGTCAAGTTGTGTTTTCTAATTGTATCATTGCTTGCACACAAGAAAAAGCTTTTGCTGTCCTCTTGGGACAGTTAAGAGCTATCCAACAAACTCAGATTTACCTAGCCATCTCCAACAGTCAGAACCATCTTTTCATTAAGTTAATATGGATGTTGCATCTGAATGACCATATTTATTTTTATATATAAACTTGTCCATAAAGCACATCAAAAGGAGTAGCCAATCACATAAAAGTATAATTATTGAAGATAGAGAGATATAATTTATATAAGTTAGTAGGGAACTGGATGCTCAAGTAGTGTTGCATTTGTTTACCTCCTATTTTTAAAACAGAATAATGCACAAAATGGGATCATGCTGCATTCTGTGTGCTACAGTCAGCAGGTCCTCATTGCTCCTGTTGTCCCCAAGACTCTTATGCAGAAATTAAACATGTTTGGTCTCTGGGGCAATTTATATTGAGCCAGTGGGCTTTTTCTGAGTAGCTAGTATCCTGACAAATTTAATGCTAATATTGTGTGAGAAGTACAACCTGGACTGCTGACTGTCTCTTGTGACTGATATTTTGAGAGATTTTGGATGGAATTTTGTCCTTAAAAAAAATACATGCATAAAAGCTTATACTGGGCCTTGTTGATATTACTGGCAGAAGCAGAGTCAACTCTACTCGCTCTCAAGTGTGTTTTCAGCAAGTGGGGACATCTCCTGAAACTAATCACCATATCCACGATCTTCCTTACCCTCTTGGAGAGGAAGCCTGTGGGAGTTGGGCAATATTTTTGCTGATGAAATTGGAATCTCACAGTCAATACTACAGAAAGAGCATTCACATCTGTTCTTATTTTAACGCATCAGTTTAACCACAGAGTTCTTCTAGGTTCTTCTGGAATATTATAACTGATAACCAGAGCTTGTTTTTGCTTGAGCTTTCCAGGATTTCAGCAGCTAGTGTTTCTTTGCCATTTGCACAGCGTGTTCTGTCATGGCTAATTAAATTCCTTCTGGCTGATGTGCAGATACACACTGTTGATGATAAGTGTAAACATTTGTATGTTATTTCTTCTTGAACATTGCCAGATGACACATCATATATAATCATGGCAATTTTTGATGATTCATGTTTGCAGTTTGGCTCTCAGACTTGTACAGGAAGTTTTTCTTGTAAGTGAGCATGAAAATGAAACAAGTGGGGAAAACTAGTGGTCTTCCTCCTCCTTTCTGAACCCAGAGTATCATCATGTGCAGTCCTCAGACATCAGTGGTAAATAAGAGCCATCAAAAAAAACTGGTATTGAAATAAATTATTCTGTTTTAAAGGAAATACAAAAGTTCTTTTGACTGCTCCTGTTGGAAATACCACTGTGGCAAAATATTTTGCGTAGATGATTAAACTGGAAGTGTTTACAGATACTCCGTGTAATTGATGCCTTCTGCTTTAAAAGCTGAACAACCCTTCCTCAGCTTCATATGTTGAAGTGCAGGTACCTTAGAAATCAGTGTAAATTGGTCCATATAATAAATATTTCAGTTGCATGTCGAATGTTGGTTGTCATTATATAAGTAGCTTTATTCATACAACTGGATTATTTGCAGTAGTGTGGTTGGTAACACATGGCCTCCTTGACTTTGAGGCACTGCAGGACCAGCTGGGACTGGGAATGCAGAACTGCCCATGCTGGATGGTGTTTTAATGGTGCTGCAAATTAAGGTCAACATTATTGCAATGTGTATTAATACGTGCCTTGTTTTTTTTTTTTTCTACTTAAGGTTTTTGGATTCAAAGCATAAAAACCATTACAAGATATACAATCTGTAAGTATGCTCTTATACACGTATTTTCCAAAATAATGGGTTCTAAATATAACTTATGAGTGAAAGTGGCTTGTTGCTGTACTGAAGCAGAGCTGGAGTTGTTTTTCACATTCCTTAAGAAAATTAAGCCTGATTGAGAGCACTGTTACTTCATTTAGTGGAGCCAAATGAGGTTAAATGAAATGCTGGTATGTATTCATATTACTTGAATGCTTATAATATTACTTGAATGCTTATAAAATGGCTTGTCATCTAGCCCATCTGGAGCTTGTTCCATGTGATTAAAAAGTGAAAAGTAATTCACAGCAGGCTTTCTGTTAATGTATTAATGTCTGCAGTGAGGAAATTGCCAAAGGAATATTTTTCTTTCTTTTTTTTTTTAATGGAAGGATATAGGTACCTCCGTGTTTGCTTCCTCAATCTTCTTAACTGTCCTTGTTTATTACTTTTTAAAAAATATTGCAGCAATTGGTAATGTGATGGTTTCTCACTTTTGCAAGTGTAATGTCTTCTTTTGAAAAATTAGTTATGCAGAAAGCTGTTCTTGTTATGGAAGAGATTTTGTTGTTGTTCCTTGATCATCTTGATCATCTTTATATGTTATCATAAGTTATTTTTATTAGTGTAAATGATTTGGTGATGTCACCTGATGTTTAAAAGTAGGTCATGGTTTTCCTATGCTTTATTTTTTTTCCCAGAAGTCTAAGATTTACTGATTCTCTGAACTGCTAAGGCTTTTTTTTCTAATGAGTATGTTTCTAATTATCTGCATTTAATGGAGAAATTACTGTAGTATGGAAAACCAGGCAGTGCATTATCTGTTGGTCATTTAAAATAAGTATTAGATTATGCCTCAATTATTTGATGGATTGTGCATCAAGCAACTCTGTTTCTTGATGTTGGAGAAAAGTGATAATAAAAGCTGAGAAATTGTGCACTTGTTATTGTAGTTGTCTGTAAAACCAGGGCTTGGACGGGACAAAAAGATATATAAATAAAATAGGCATTAAAATATTTTGTACCATTCAGTAACAATTAGTTTCACTGGTTTAGAAGCTGTCCAGAGTGTTAGCCTTTTAATAAATGCTATTTTGGTGGAAAGGACAGTACTTCCTAGAATAGCTGATAGCTCCTCCTGCATGTAGATGTAGCTCACTAAAGAGGCAACTTTGAGTATCTTTCTCTAAAGCCTTCTGGATCTTAGCACTAGAGATCTGTGGCATGTAAAATGCAACTGCCACAGTTTTATTAGACCCCTCTGAAGCCACCTCACAGCTACTGCTTGCTTCGGGGAGCAAAGCAGAAACAGGACAGGTACAGCTCAGTTTTCTCTTGCTTCTTGGTGCTGAGTTGAGCTGTCAGCTCCTGTGAACTGTGGTTCTGGTATCACTTAGAATTCTGAACAGGGTTTGCCGAGCCCTTAGATACTGAGCATATTTCAAATTGACTCAAGAGGTGGCAGGTAAAAGCAGTAGGTTGCTATATGTAAACTTCAAGGCTTGGTCAGAAAGTAAGAGTTCGTTAAGGCTTCTGTACATCTTAGGAAGTAGCTCCTCAGAGGTGGGGCTTGAAAAGTTTCCATTTTGCTGCATGCTAGTAACCTCGTTTTACTTTAGAAAAAAAGCGAAAAGCAATCCCCCAACCATGCAGAGGAAAAACTTCAAAGTTTTGAAGCGAGAAGAGCTGTGATGAGACAAATACTTTTGTCATTTATGTTGATGATACTTGTGTTCTCAACTGTGGAAAGAACTTGTTCAGGTTTGCCAAAGTTTTTTGTCTTTGGGGTCTTCAGATAAAAAAAAAAAAGCTGTTCAGTTTATGGTACAAGAACCTACCATGCATTTTCCTCCTTATTAACTTCAAAACATTTACAAGGGAAACTTACTCAAATTACTATATTCACTCTTGGATGAAAACTGTGGCAGGAAAAAAAAAATGCTTTAATGTGTGTTGGGTTTCCTGCTTCCCCAAAACATGGATGAGTTACAAATGAAGATGTAAGTGCCCAGCTTCGAAAACATATTTTTAACTGTGTGACTCTGGCTAGAGAGGCCAGGTTATCTCTTTGTATTCATGCAGGCAAAATTTATACACATGTTAAGTACCGAAGTACCATTAGATAAATTGTTGCAATATTTGGTCATTAGATGGGAAGATATTGCAGCCTTCAGGTATTTATCAGAACCAGCATCTCTGTAGAATCATCATAGAATGGCAGGGTTGGAAGGGACCTTTAGAGATCATTTAGTCCAACCCTCCTGCAGAAGCAGGTCAACCTAAATCAGATTGCATAGGAACATGTTCAAGTGTACCTTGAAGATCTCCAAGACTCCATACTCTCCCTGGGCAGCCTGTGTCTGTGCTCTGTCACTCTCACAGTGAAATAGTTTTTTCTTATATTTAAATGGAACTTTTTGTGTTCCAGCTTCTTTCCATTACCCCTTGTCCTGTTGCTAGCTAAAATAGAAAAAAAGGGTGCCCCAACCTCCTGAAACCCACCATTTAGGTATTTGTAAATGTTAATAAGATTCCCCCCTCAGTCTTCTCTTTTCTAGACTAAACAGCCCCAGTTCC
>WBNH01010258.1:33605-59765 GCA_013401255.1 Urocolius indicus
TCTGCCCAACTCTCAAGCCAGTCAAGATCCCACTGAATGGCAGCACAGCCTCTGGGGAATCAGCCAGTCCTCCCAGTTTGGTGTCATCAGGGAACTTGCTGAGGGTACAGTCTATCCCTTCATCCGGGTCATTGATGAAGATGTTGAACAAGACTGGCCCCAGAACCAGTCTCTGAGGAACTCCACTGGCCACAGGCCTCCAACTCGATTCTGTGCCATTGATCACCACCCTCTGGGCTCTGTCATTCAGCCAGTTCTCGATCCACCTCACTGTCCACTCATCCCAGCCGCGCTGCCTGAGCTTTCTGATATTACAGAAAACAGCATCAAAAACCTTGTTATTTGTGTTGGTTTTCTCATGTGTTTTAATGCTTTGCTATTTCTTCAGTAGTCTTCTTTATTTTAACATGTTGTTCCATATTAATCTCCTAACTTCATGTGATGCCAAATTGTTACCTTGCCTGTGGTAATAATCTCTGTCTTTGCCAGTGTAATTCTTTTAACTCACAGCCACATAGTTAGAGGAAAGAGCTGTGATGAATAATGTGGGTTTTATGTGCGTACTTTCTGTACCTCCATGTCCATGGGGATGGGTTTTGGCATAGGTTGTCAGCTTTTCAGTAGCCTATGGTCCTGTTGTCAGTGAGATCATTGTGATCAGAAGGTGCCTGGCTGGCAGCTCTTAGAATCTCAGAATCTGAAACTCACTTCAATTATAAGAGGATTACAAGAACCATGCCAACCCACTCCCCACCTCTAAAATAACAATAATAATAAAAATTCTGGTTTCATCTGGAGATCTGACAGTGTTACAGGTCTAAAGGTGTTTTTAAACAAACCCAAATCCATTCAAAATGCTGAGCAATGGAAGCATCCCCCAAAGTGTGTGTGTTGTAATTAAACAGGAGCATCTTTTGTACAGCTGTGACTGGAGCTCTGCACCTGTTGTGTCACTTAAGAGGACATCCAGAGTGTCACAGCTGTGTTCTGTGCTCAGTTTCTAGCCTTGGTAGTGACAAAACTTTTTTTACTCCTTATGGTATTCTACTTGATACTTTTTCAAACTTCAAAATTTGAAGAATTTTTGGCCATATGTGGATTTTTTTTAAAGGTTTTAATCACTTACTACCCCTTTGATCTGGGTGGTTTTTTAGAAACAAGGAGGACAGGTGTTGCCCAGCATAGCAGATGACTGCTCCACCTTGGTTATGACTCTGCCTTGGGTGCACACACTGTCTAATGTTTCTTCTCAGAGACTCGAGTGCAGATAATGTTTTTTTGAGTTCTATCTGCCAGATTAACCTACACCATATTACTTCTGACCCAGAGGAAGTGTCAGCAACATGATCAGAGCTGGAAAAACTGCCAGACTTTTTCCTAGCAAAAGGCTAGAGACGAGAAAGCTCTGGAACTCAGAGAAAGGGAAGTGCTGAGTGTGTGTGCAAGCCCAGCAGACTTGCCTCTGTCCGTAGCGTTTGAATGCCATGGACAAAGCTCAATAAAGCACGTGCAAGGCTCCAGAAGTAGACACCTAATAGGTTTTTTTTTTTGTCTAAAAGTGTCAAGTAAGCTCCATATGGCTCCAAAGGCTGCAGTCATAACAAAGGTATTAAATACAAAACTGGTGTGGGTATTTAAACCATATGAAGAGTACAGGTTATAATCAGAAGATCTAGATGTGTTTTGTCTGTTGAAATGAATCCCAAACCTTGTGTTTCAACCTGTCATCCTGTTGTTTCAAGGTGAAATTGTTCTTATTTTACTTTCCAAACTGCATTTACCCTTGCATTGTGTAGGGTGACTGTCATTTTTTTTCTGCAGAGAGCCAGAAAAATTACAGAGGGCATCCATTTCTTGCCTTTTCCCCTGATCCCCAACTTCTGGTTTAGCTTGTTTCCTTACTACATGCCATTTTGGCTGTATTGGAGCTCTACTTATTGAATTATTTGATTTGGCTACTGATTTGGTCCCAAGACAAGTCAACCTGCAAGACTAATACAGGTTTGCTTTGCTACTAGCTACTCTAGCTACTAGCTAGAGTGGGTCTATATAGTAGAGCGATGAGAGAGATCCTGATGCAACTCCAGAGTCTTCAGAAGTGTGCCATTTTTCAGGGTCTGTGAGGCACTGTCTTGGTTCTTTTTTTAGTTCACCTAATTTGAAGAACAAAGGCCAAGTTAGAGAGCAGTATCACAATCTCCACTTGATACGAGTGACATTCTAGTGTCCAGCAGTGCTTTCAGTTGCCTCTGAGTGGTCTTGCTATGATCCTGTAGCTGGAGGAAGAAAGCCTGTTTAGATTGTACCAACCAAGGGTCCCTGAAATGTCCACGTAATCCACACCACTCCTAGCACCCCTTTTGTTGAGGCACCCTGACTTGTGTGTTGAGTTCAGAGTCAGCCGGATGAAGGTCACAGCAGTCTGCTCCACATATGTTTGTGTGGGAGCATAAAAGCTGCTTGAGTGGCTGGAGCTGTTAATACTACAGTGTTGAAAAGCAACAGTGTATTGATTACTTGTGTGAATGTCTCCATTGAGTGTCACACTGACTAAAAAGTGCTGATAATCTAGAATTACTATATTGTAAGTAACTTTAAGTCAACTGGTATTTTAGTGAAACGTTGAATTTCACACATCTGCAACAAAACGCTTTTTCTGTATGTAACCTCTAGCTATAGCTTTGAATCATAAAGGTGATGGTTTTCCCAGATGTTGATCTGTATGTTCCAAGGTGTGACAGATGTTGGGAGTGCCTCAGACTTGTCATGTTGATCTCTTGTCTATTGTTCTTTTTCAGATGTGCTGAAAGACATTATGACACCGCCAAATTTAACTGCAGAGGTATGTTTTTACTGTCTAGTATGTGTTCTCTCTAAACTTCAGTGTTGAATGAAAGGATAAAGGAGGAGTTGATAAATAGTCATGTAGGAGATTTAGGCACTTGCTGTATTCTTGATGTTTTCAAAAAATAAAAAAGGATGTTCCTGACAGTTAAGTAGCTCAAGATTAAATAAGGTAATTGGAAGTCTACTGTTGCCAAAATTTTTGTAGAGTGGGTCACATAAAAGTTGTGGCTCAATTCAGTGTGCAAACTTAATGCAAAATTTACATGTGAAGATTAAAGAAATCTTTCTTATGCAGGAGCATCACTTTAGAATAAAAATGAAAAATATTTAAGCCACTGCCACCACTCATGTCAAACAATGTTTTGAAAGTCTGGAACAAACTTTCCATTGCCTTAGAAAAACTTTTTTAAAAAATTGAATTCCAACATCATGCCTCCTTGAGTTGGTTCTTAGACACTTTGCAAAGCTACCAGAAGCAGTTCTGAGATTTTTTAGGGGCTCCTTTTGATCAGACCCTTTGTGAGTGGAAACTGATATATTTGGTCTGTCAGTATTAACTCCGCAAATAATAAGTAAATATAGATTTACCTTTGCTCTTTGTACAGAGGAACATCTTTGTGCACAGTAGCAGAGCTTGTAGTTCTTCATGCAGTGCTTCAGAATGGCTGGGTAAATAAGAAGTGCTTGTGTCTACATGATTGTAGGAGATTAATAAATTTTAGTCTTACTGGCTAATACTACATCATAGCAAGGGCTCAGCTTTTAGTTATTATTTTAAACCATCCTTGTGGTTATAATGAGAGTGTGTAGACCATGACCAAAATGTCATTAGGTCCCTTAATGTTTGAGAACAGAAGGACTGAAATTATGACATTGAAATCATCTTTACTTCTGTTTTGGTCTTATGATGTTGAATGATAGTGTCCTGATAAAATTTTTTCTGGCTTGTACATATTGAATGAGTTAAGATCTGCTTGACCAATACTTTGGGTAAGAGGAGTAAAGACATAAATGAAAAGGGTATGTTTCTGTTGTATCCAAAGCATACGCTTGCTTTAATTTATGGCTTTTACTAAGGGAGTGCTCAGATCCCTTTGCTGTCAGTCCCCAGCCCACAATGTTGTTTGTGACAGGACCTTTCATGGTTTCTCCATGGAAGACAAAACTGGAGGGAGCTACATGTTGCATTTTTTTCTCTTCATCCCCAAATTGAAAATCCTTAGATAACCTAATTTGTGACTCAGGGTTACCCTTAGCTGAGTAACAACAGTTCTACTCTAAAATCTTCTGAAGTTGATTAATTTCCAAGGGAACTTTTTCCTAGTACACTTAGCATGAAACACCATAGTAATTTATTGTTTATTTGGATATTCTTGCATGAAATTCAAGCCCAAACACTGAAAGATCTTCACCTTTTCTGTCTAGTGTCTTTGCAGTTTCTGATGGAAATTGTCCTTCTGCTTTACTACAAGCTTTTATTTTTACTTTCTTCACTCTTACGTGCTACGAGATTTCTCTTGCAATGTCTAGGATTCCTCTGTGCTGCTTGCTCCAGTGTTACAAACCAAAATCCATGGAAGGCTTGCTGAAGATTATGCAGCTTAATGTTTCCCGAGGTTACTTTCTGACTCTTAATCTCTCTGCACCACCGCAGGGCACCTATTTCATCTGCTTCTCATTCCATGTTTGAGGAAAATACTGCAAGGTTGGCCCTTGATTCCAAGTCTTGGAGAGCATCTTCAGCATGCTGTTACTGATTGGGATTTTTCAGGCTATTCATTCATGACTACTTTGTCTCTCCTTTTAACAGGAGCTTTACTGGATGTGCTTAAGATGGACTCAAAGTTTTATAGACAGAGTCACAGCATTTCCTAACAACTTCTTTTCATAGAGGTTTCTAAATAAATTCCTCCTTCTGTTTGCATTTGCCACAAAGAGAGACATCTCTGTGAGATCACATAAAACTATCATTTGGGGAGTCTTTGGATCTTCCTCAGGGAAGAATTTCTTAGTGTATGTTCATGTTTGTTAGCTTTTGCTGGTGCTTTAGCAAAGATTATTCACTTTATGGAGCTTCATTGTTTGGTCTTCTGGGAGATTAGGTGGGTGGTTTGTACTGCAAGTGAATAAACTGTCCTTGCAGATCCCTCTGAAAGGCTTCAGACTTGTGCTGCAGTAATTCAGCAGTTCCATAACTTCATCCTTTGTCTCTGCTCTTTAAGTCCTTGGGGATTCATCAAAGGGAGCCATGCATATGTGACAAGAGACTAGTATTTATGAAATGAATACAAACACTTGCCAAAATTGAAATGTATTCATTTTTAGACCAGAAAAGGAAATGGTGTTTCTAGCTGAGGATTTTTTGAGTGAACCAGTTGCCTTTATAAGATCTCAAGTCCGTTGACTGAGAATTGGGGTGCTGTTCTACTGATAATACTTGTGTAGACCTCTAATTCAGCCAGTCATCATGGCATTGTATGTTATCTTATCTCAAGTGTTAGATATGTGGGTCTGGGTGGTTGTCTCTGCTTACTGCATATTTTTTGCTCTCTTGAGCTTTCTTTTACTTCCTGCATGCTCATTTAAAAATCATTATATTTCTAGATGGAAAAAAGAGAGGTTTTTGTGCATGTGTATATCCAGAAAAGAAAAAGACAACTTCATTCAGTGGTTTGACTTAAAAACCCATAAGTACTGCATGTGGCTTACATGCGATTTAGTTCTCAGTTACCATTTGTTCATATGGAAATTGTTGGGTGCTTTTTTTTCAAAAACCATTTTTTGCAAATTCTGAGAGTTTGTTCCTAATGTAGATCCAGCTGTACTCAGATTTTTTCAGCAAAACTCCTACTGTTTGATCAGTGACTGAAGTCCTGCCCTGTTTTCTCTCAGCAGAGTGAGTAATGGGTTTTCACAAGGTTATTTTTTTGTGCCAGTGCACTCTTAAATTACTGAAAATCAGTGGTGTAAGATGTAGAGTCTGTGCCACCCATTTCAATAGCCTTTTGAAGTAGTTTCTTAATGTAGCAGGGTACTTTTTTAATGTGTTATTGGAGAAATGTCTGGAATGTATATTTCATGTATTACGTATTATATATTGGAATAAAAACCAGTTACATTTCTCTATGTAAGAAGATGTTTTTATTTAGAAAGTTAATTTTTCGTGTGGTTGTCACAAAGTTGAGCTGTCTAGCTGAGCTTGCTTTAATTTCTGTTTGAGTTTTTGACACATTACTATTTCTCATTGCAGTTGCACAGTACCCTTTTGAAGACCATAACCCACCACAGCTAGAGCTTATCAAACCTTTTTGTGAAGATCTCGACCAATGGCTAAGTGAAGATGACAATCATGTTGCAGCAATCCATTGTAAAGCTGGAAAGGGACGAACTGGTGTAATGATATGTGCATATTTGTTGCATCGAGGCAAGTTTTTAAAGGCTCAAGAAGCCCTAGATTTCTATGGGGAAGTAAGGACCAGAGACAAGAAGGTAAGCTGTTTTCTATTCTTCTGTTCCCCTACCTGAATCTCTGCTTTTTGTGCTTGAGATAATTTTGAATAGTTGAGCCATTTAAGAAATACTTTCCAGCAGTTGTGATACCTGGTTTGATTTAGCTTTAACATGATTGCATCAGTGCAGTTGTTCGAAATGAAAAAGTTTCCTAAGCGTTAGCAATTAGTCAACACTAAAATAGTCTGGTTTTTCCATCTCCTGTTCAAGAAGAACTGGACAGTTTATTTTAAATAGCATTCTGCTTTGTGTTGCATCAAATGGGTGATTGATGAGCGAGCTTTCTTGTTCAGCATTTTCAGCCTGAATGGATGAGTCGTTCCTCTGTTCAGATTGTCTTAACTTTGATGGTTGCTGTTGAGATGCATATTCATTACCTGTTACAGTTGAGTATCCCTACTGGAAGAATATACTGGAAGAGTCCATTGTTGGATGTCCCTTTCAATAAAAAGGTAGCTAAGCCTGGACTGCCTTGGCTACCTCAGAGCCTGCTTCCTGAAGTGCTGCCATTTAGCTTCTTGTACTTCTTCTGAGGAGAAATGGGAGAATATGATTTCAGAGAAGTTATGTTCTTGACTTCAAGAGGTTTTTGTTAAGACCTTTTCAGTAACTGTCTATTGGACTTCTCTGGCAGAGTTATGCTTTGTTAATGGGAATTTAACCTCCGTATTTGAAGTCTCCAAATACAGTAAGATGTGACAGTACAGTAAGAAGAGCCCAGGGGGACCACCTAACAGGCCACTTTCAGCCTCCTCAAGTACAGAACTCTCTGTGTTCCTATAATATTTGCATATTGATTTCACAACGTGTAGATCTCTAATAAGCAGAGCTTTTTGTTTGAAGGCTCCTGAGGACAGGAGTGTCAGATAAGGAATTTTGGAATTCAGCTGTTAATTTGTTTGAAGGAGCAAATAACTTCTTAGTTTGCTCTCTTTACAAGAAGGAGTCATTATTTCATGTACTGTTGAAGGTAGTTGTAGTACTAGAGCAGAGACAGTGTCAAGGTTACCTATCACAACTTTGTGGCCTTTGCCTAGAGTGCAGGATAGTGAGTAGGAATGGGCTGTGTGATGTATAAACAGTGTAGATTACTCCTGCTGATTAAAACTTAGCTAAAGAGATAGATTAAAATATCATGAGAACTACAAAACTTAACAAATAGACCATCAACCATGTTGTACCTCAGTTTCCCTTTTGTAGAGAAAGGGTAGCATATCTGCAAATGAGTATAGTGAGAGTCAAGTCAGTCAGGTGTTCCAGTGTACTACCCCAGTGATACCTCTGGCACATGGGAGGCAACATAGAACTTAATAAACAGGAATAGTGAGAGCCTCGTTTAGCTTCATTGTATTAGCTGGTTACTGTCTGTAACCAGCAACTTTGTTTTGATTTCAGTGGCTCTGGGAGAGTTGACTTTCTTTTCCAGCTTCCCTTGAGCATGATTATCTTTGTGGAAAGTGGGCTGCATGTGATTCACATAATCCTTGTAGTGTTTATAAACATATATTCCACTGCTGATGTTGGGAGCTTTTTCTTCCTTTGTGGCCTGTATTTCAGTGTTAACATGTCAAGTGCTGTGCTCTGATTTGACGCTTCACCACACCTTTACATGACTGACTTCCTGAACTCAAAGTAAATGAGGCATCAAAAGAACTGTTTGCACCTAGAGGCAGTAAAATGCTTTTTTGTTTTGCCTTATTGCCAGACCAACCTGTATGATGAAGGAAAACTGGCTTTAATTGGGTACACGCTTTGTATATAGCTGCTGAGAATAGCATAGCTGAAATTACTGTTGCCATTGTGCGTGGCAGAGGGTTTACTCTGTGCTGGCAGGAAGTGTGAGTCTAATTGCAAGAGGAAGTGTGACTAATTGGTCAAGAGAACAACCTTTTCCCCAAGTGCTTGCTGGGAGAAGAAGCTTCACAGAGGCCTTTGCATCATTGAGAGTTGCTGTAGGGAAGACTGATATATAGTTTGTTAATTTACTGTCATCCTGGGAAAGGCAGTGGGGAATAAGACATGAGTTGAAGTCTCTCTGACCAAAAATGTTGGGTTTTTGGTTTTGCTCTATTAGCTGACACTTGACTTCTGTAACTTGTTGAGGGGGAATTAGTTTTTTCAGAAGGGAATGGTGAAGATTAGAAAGCATTGGCTAAAATGATTGTGTGTATTAGTCACCACCACTGTAGGAGAACAGGACTGACTTCTATTTTCTCTTGGAAACAAAAGAGAGAAATTGTTTCCTGAAATTGGGTAAAGAACTGTGATTGTGCAGCCTGTTTCTAGAGCTGGGAGAGAAATAAAGCCCCAAAAGTGTCTTCTAAAAAAGCTGCTGCTTTCAGTGTTTGAAATGGTTAGCTTTATCACCTGTTTTTTCCCTTAAGATGGACACTGAAATACTACTGTGCTGATGAAGACTGACAGCTTACCTTTCGTCAGCTGGAGAAGGTCTTCATTTATTCCTGCTTCTGCTTTTAAGGGGTTTTATGGTGAGGATTAGGCTCAAGAAATAGCTATCAGCTGGGAACAAGTGCTTGAGCTGAAGGTGATCCATTCAGGAGCACTCTTTGACTGTCACACTCGGATTTTCAGGAACAGCTTTTAATAGTAGTGTAACTGAACAGGAAATTGAAACCAGTTATTTTGTGTGGGGAAGTCTCAGAATGATTCTTTGAGCAGTGTCTTGTGTCAGAGCTGATCAGTTGTGATGCTTGTTTGTTCAACATACTCAGGTATCAGCCTCTACTAAACCTGATGCTGTAAGCCTGGTCTGAGCCTGCAGCTTTAGTTTTACTCTCACATTAGGACACAATGTGGGAATATTACTTCCAAAAACGTTTTTTCTTTATAACACTACCTGTGATATATTGAAAGAGCCACCAGGAGCAACAGCTGATAGTTCTGTGATATCTACAGAGCTCGGCAGTGCCCTGTGAAACTCAGACACAGCAACTAGAGAGGTTAATCTGATGCCCATTGAAAAAATAATGATGGTAATAGGTGCTTCTCCAGGGAAAGACTCTTAATCTGCTTCACTGTCCCTTATTCTTGAGGAAACTAAATTGGGAGTTGATTGTACCTTTTGGAATATTAGCTTGTTATGAAAGTGTTGTGCTTGGAAATCAGACCTCTGGAAAACAGAGAACTTACTGTTCTGCTTCAGTGTGGCTGGTTTGTAGGATGTCAGGGTAAAGGCTATGCCTCAGGGGAGTAAAAATCTCTGACTGGAGGGATAAAACTGCCATGTTGTCTGAGAACTGGTTTTGCTTAGAGATCATATATCGCTTTATATAGCTGCAAGAGTGACTGTGTTCCCTTCATTCTGGTCCTAGCATGAAGAAACTACAAGGGGAGAAGGATGCATTTTCCTTACCTGCATGGTTTTCTTCTGACTGTTATCGTTGGCAAATCACCAATTGTTTGCTCTGAGGCCGGGATCTTCTCAGTCAGCAATCTCTGATCCCAGGAAAGCAAACTTTAAAGCTCCCTTAATAAGCGGGTCTGACAACTACAGAAATGACATCTGAACCTAAAACATGATCAGTGTAGAAGACTACGTAAGAATGTCATAGCACAAGTGCTGTAGGAAAAGTCTTTTGTGTAATTTTAGAAATAGCTGAAGTGGTAAGGAAGTGTAATTACCAACTTATAAGAAAAAATAATAGCAGAAAGTAATTTTTCATGTGTGCCAAATAGATGCTTACTAAATCAAAAGTACTCCAGCCACTCTTAGCTTATGGCTATTGTGATGTCAAAGAAGTATTAGAACCAGCAGTTTATAGAAATACCGTGTTCTGGGATTTATGACCGAAATGCACAGAGACTCGTATATGAAAACCTTTTGTTTATCTCCAGTTTATTGCACTTTCACATTTACTTTTAATATCGAAGTTTACTTACTGAGGCTGTTGCAAGTGTATAGTATGGGTTGTTACAAACATGTAATGCATTTCCTAGGAAATCAAATTATCTTACAGTTAATATTTTCAAGCAAAAAAAAATGATGAAAGAGCTTTAAAGCTGTTCTCTTACTTGACGTTTAAGCTAATTTAAAATTTGTAATAAAAAGGTTATTTGATTATATGTTCTCAAAGCAAGTGCTTACTTCAGTTGTTATTTAAGTGAGAAGTCCTTCATTTAACAGTTTGGTCTGTGGGGCCTGTATTAGCAAAGCTTTCCACATTTGGTTCTTGTGAAAACATTTCAGAAGGACGTTTTGGAAGAGAAGGCTGAGTCAGCCTTGAGTACAGTGATATCAGCAAACAAAATTAGAATCTTTTGACTTAAACTGCTGTGGAAACGCAGTTCTTGTATTGGCGCTTAGTTAAGAGTATGTTCAAAGCACCTCTGCTTAATTTCTGAGACTCCCCACCCCAACAAAACCCAGCAGCATGAGAACCGTCTTTTACGTGACCCTCGGGGTGTGTGAAGTGTTTGTTTTTTTTAAAAATAGAAACATCTGCATTCTTTGCCTGATGGCTTGAGATACATGTTTGGAAATACATATTAAAGGAACTGGAAAACCAGAGTCCTGATTATTCTGTGCTGGGGACTGTCTGGTGGTAGATAATATGTGCAAACAACTTCCTATTAAATGTACTACAGGACTAGTAGAAGACATGTAGCCATGTTTCTAGGGTAAAGGGAAACATGTACACAGACTGGCTTTGGGAAGGGTTTGGAGGTGGGTTATGGCTTCACTACTCCTTAAGGTGCCCTCAGTTATCCACAATGAAGTCACTGAGTGTTGTCATGAGTCGCTTTACTAAAAACCTGCATGGATGGGTTTGTGCAGTGTAGAAAGCAGTGCAGCACTCCCCTGCTTTCTAGGGACAGCCAGCTTAGAGGCTCTGCTCTGTGTGCCAGTCTCCAGTGCAGCTGCTTCAGAGGCATGCTCATTATTCCAGGTGCTTTAGCTACTTTTCATTTGTGGTTTCTTTGCCTTTTGTTATATTTTGAGGTAACAGGCAGGAGCTGTTAGTGATGCTAATAAATAATCTTGATGGTTTTTGACATTTGTTTTCTCTCTGTTTAGGGAGTGACAATTCCCAGTCAGAGACGCTACGTGTACTACTATAGCTACCTGTTAAAGAATCACCTGGATTACAGGCCAGTGGCACTGCTGTTTCATAAGATGATGTTTGAAACAATTCCCATGTTCAGCAGCGGAACTTGCAGTAAGTACCTAGTGCTCTATTAACTTCCATTGGCTCTCACAAAAACACGTTGGTCGTTGAACTGAGTTCGGTTATGTGACAGTTGCCGTTGTGTTAGGTGACACAGAGCTGCACAGCTTGATGAAGAAAATGATACTTAAACACTTTACATTGCAAAATCCACTGGGTTAGTGTGATCTATCTGCTGCTATCCTCTCAGGTATGGTAAATCAATGTCTGTGAAGGACTCTAAAACTGTAGTGAAACAGATATATAATTAGGGAATATTTAGCAAAGTGATGCCATATATACTACTTTGGATATTTGCTTCTTACTTTTATAAAAAGCCTTTGTTTTTTTACCTGGCAACTTTTAGGAAGCATGAATTGCTGAAAAACATTTGCTCAATGGCGTGTTGGCTTCAAATGCCGCAACATCATTTTTCTCATGACATTTAAATCAGTTCAACTGGGTAAATATCTAATTAATTCTGGCACAAACTTTTGTTTGTTTGGAACCTTACAAAGTGTTAAAACATCTCTAAAGAATTAATTTGATTTGCTGCTGGATACTATGTTAGTAAGGAACAGCAGATTCCTTGAAACTTTGAAGTATAAATACTAATTTACTTCTGTCCTTCTGTGGGCTGCGTCACAGGGCAGCAGCTGCCCAGTGTGCATGTTCACTTCTTGTTCATGGAAAAAGTCTCTCTGATGGTTTTGCTATGGGGATTACTGCAACATGTACTTTAATCAAAGCCACAGGAGGTACTGGAGTTAAGTTACGCTATTAATATTGTTGTAAGACAGTACCTGAACATGCAGCACACATAAAAAACAATCAAGCAACTTTTCAGGCTGTCTGTATTTACCAGGAAGAGGAGGAAAGGAGGAGCCTCTGCCAAAAAGCTCTGCCTCTAGGGTAGAGGTGTGGAGGTTAGATTTCTGCAATTACTACCTATTGAGTGTTTTGGATAGACTGTGCTATACTTGTGAAAACAAGCTAAAAGTATGAATTGCTTACGTGAGCATTAACTTTTTGGTCTGTACTCGACTGTTAGGATGCTGTTTTCAGTCTAGGACATTGGGATAAACAAAAGATTTGCTAAGCACCTGAGAAGATAGAGTAACAGATTATAATAATAGATGGCAGTTTCATGGCTCTGAGGATTTGAGGAAAATAAGTAGCAGTTTTATAGCTAAGCCATTCAGTGAGATAGTGTGGGTATGCTCAGTAGGGACTTGCAGAGCTCTGCAGGGGTGGTTTCAAGATGTCTGTGCACTCTGACAGACTGTGGTTCAATGTTGGTTGTCTAGAGTTACATCTGATACTAACAGAGAAGTCAAATTTCTCTAAATAATGTTTCATTTAATATTTCTGGCTTTTACACTGTTGTCTGGCAATTTCCAAAGGAAATTTGCTTAGGCTGCACCAAAAAAACCCTTGTAATTTTAGCTGTTACCTTACAGATTTAGTTTGGGAAGTTACACCCTGGACAACACTTTTTCGTTGATTTGTTATTTCCAGGACAAACTTATGGTCTGTGTCTCCTTATAGTCTGTTGATGCTGCTTTGTTCGTGTATTAATGTTAAATTTTGCCCTTGTTTTTGTTTGTATAACAGCTCTAAGGGTAGAAATCAGTTTGTGCTGACAAGCCTGCCCACTCTGCAATTCAAAGTCGAGATATGAGAAAATAAAACCCCTCAGTTAGGTCCATGCAATCCACAGATAAGAGGCAATATGCAAGGAAATGTCAAGAAGTTGTCACTTAATACTTTCTTATTGTATGAACAGCAACTTCCTAGTAACCCTATGGTTGGCTGAGAGTATTGCTACAAAGGGCAACAATGTGTTTAGGTTGTTTCCAGTAACATCTGGCCTAATTTAATGCCTTGTGGAGCTTAACTCTTAAAAGATCTGTGTCTTCCAAAGCATAGTGGCTCATGATTGTCATTCTGTTACTAATATGGTTCTTTTTGACACCTTAAGACATTTCTTACAAAGTGACACTCTGTTTTGCCATGCAGATCCTCAGTTTGTGGTGTACCAGCTAAAGGTAAAGATATTCACCTCCCCTTCAGGACCCTCAAGACGTGAAGACAAGTATATGTACTTTGAATTTCCTCAGCCTTTGCCAGTATGTGGTGATATCAAAGTGGAGTTTTTCCACAAACAGAACAAGATGTTGAAAAAGGTTGGTTTTCTCACTTTTCTGGAAAATTATGTCAAGCCAATCCTGATGCAGGGCTGGGATGTTGGTTATTCTTCAGTGACATGTAATCATGGTATTTAATTCTTTAATGTCCATTTTTCCCAAGGAGAGCATCTACTGCAAAATGAAAGCTGAGTATTTTGAGAGTTGGTGAGATTAAGTACAAAGGTTGGATAAAAATGATACTGGATATGTATTGCAGTTGTTTGGGTAATAGTGAGTAATCAAATGGAGGAAGAAACATTCACATTCTAAAAAAAGACTTGCATGCTGAGCAAGTTAATTCCAGCTTTTCTCTTCACTAAATTTTCCTAAGGTTTGAGCAAGCACAGAAGATGCTGTCTGTGTGCTATTGGCTGATTTCTGTCCACCTGTCAGATTTGGTTGAGTTTCAGAGATAATTGAATTCATTCACACTTAGCAAAAGTATCTCTGCAATCTATTCAACCGTCTCTTGGTTCCCAGCTACAATGCCTTGACTTCAGATGTTCAGAGAATTCACTCAGAACTGAGAATTTTGTGTGTGTCAATTGTGGAAGAAAACAATCTAGAACTTATTTTGACACCAAAGTCAGTGAGTTCTTAAAGATGAATGCCTCATCTCTGGGTTTCATCAGTTTTGGTGCTTGTGGATCTAGTTTGCGTCTACTGAAGTGAAAGGTGAGGATGAGACCATGTTTATTAAAGGCCTACCATTGTATTTACTACTTAAAATTCCTTATGAATAGCTGTTTAATGGATGTTGTAAAACTTTAAAGCATTCATTGACCAAACCCTTTTTATGTGCAAAGCATAGAAATAAGAAAATGCTACAGTGAAGTGGGAGTCAAACATAAGTGATGAGATAGCACAGCCAGTCTCTTATAACTCTGCATGCAGGTTGTAGCTACATGCACATGCACGCTATTTTGTGGGCTTGTTCAGTTACAAGGTATTGTTAAGTAGTTTCATGGTGTAATTTCAGTAGCTGGGAGCATTGTGTTCTGTTGTTTGCTGCGTACTTATGTCTGCAAAAGCTTTAAAACCATTTCTTAATGAGAATATTTTCTTCTTCTACTTGATGTTTTAGCTGGTCAGTGCAGCTACATGCAATACAGAGAACTGTGAAACAAGGCATTTTAAAGCCGAAATTCTATTTTAAGTCAGGAGCCAGTTTTGAGAACAGAATTCTAAAGGAGCACCCAGATAAGCACTGTGGGCTAGACATGAGGGTCGCAGGGAGGAGATGAAGCAAAACCCAAGCATCTGAGACAAGGTCCTGTCTTATCCAGTCTCTGTCTTGTCTTAACTGTGGATTTGTCTTCACCATCTTTGGTAACCCATGTATTGCAAACAGACGTAGTAGAAGGCATTGTGCTCCCTGAGTAAGTCCCTGAAATATCAGTGGCAGTTTAGATGCTGACTCTTGGCTCTGTAGCACCAGGAACAAATTCCTGGTAATTTGTTTTACCTCTATAGAGAGCACTGAGGTCCAGTGACAGCACAAACTAGTGCTCCTTATTAGCACTTAAAATTTCTGTAGCATAAATTTCATCTTTAGGAGTGCATAAAACAGTTTCCAGAAATGCAGCAAGTCTGTTACTATACTGCAGAGTATTTCAGAGTGTCGTATCAGCCATAGTTTAATTTTTTAAGAATATCTATAGTTTCCAAGTAGTTCGTTCATTTCTTCCTTTCCTTTTTGCCTATTCTTATCAAGTACCCTAACTATTCAGGTACTTCAGAGATGCTCCTCTTTTCAGTGTGTTTGGACTGCTAGGGCCAAGAAATTCTGAGATGGTGAAAGTTCTTTCCATATTTGCAAGGTTGTCTGAGAGGTAGAAACAGACAGAAGTCTCTTGTAAAGAAACCACCTTGATAATCTACCTTGAAGATCTGTTGAATCTGGTGTCTTAACTGCCTTCAATCTTGTGTAAGAATGGAGGTCAAAAGAAAGTAGGCACGTGGTGCTACACAGTTCTGGTAAGGCCACCTCTGTTAGCTCTACAGTAAATGCACACCCTAATTGAGGACATTTGGAACTTGGTCTATGGATCCTGTTGGATGTAAACATGTTAGTCTGTTTCAGGAAATCAGTGCTGAGGTCTTCATGTTGAGAATTTGTAAAATATTTTATCACTGGCTGGTGCTTTGATGCTAGAGGAAATCCATCCACACGGTCCTTTTGACAACTTGTTACATAAATTGACTAAGATGGGAATAGGGCAAAGGTGAGTATTTTTGGCAGAAAGCCTATCTCACCATGAAGTTGGACACAGGCTGGATCAATGGGCTGAGGCCAATTGTATGAGGTTCAACAAGTCCAAGTGTCAAGTCCTGCACTTAGGCCCCAACAACCCCAGGCACGGCTTGGGTCCGAGTGGCTGGAAAACTGATTGGCAGAAAAGGACCTTGGGGGTGTTGATCAACAATGGACAGCAGTGTGACCAGCTGGCCAATGGCATCCTGGCTTGTATCAGAAACAGGGTGACCGGCAGGGTGAGGGAAGTGATTGTCCCCCTCTACTCAGCACTGATGAGGCCACACCTCAGTGTGTGGCTGCACTGTGTTCAGTTCTGGGCCATTCAGTACAAGGACATTGAGGTGCTGGTGTGTGTCCAGAGATGGGCAACAAAGATGGTGTGAAGGGTCTGGAAAACAGGTCTGATGAGGAGTGGCTGAGGGAGCTCGGATTGCTTAGCCTGGAAGTGAGGAGACTGAGGGGGAATACGGTTGCACTTTACAACTACCTGATAGGGAACTGTAGTGAGGTGGTAGTCGATCTCTCCAGTAATGAATGATAGGCCACAAGGAAATGGGCTCAAATTGTGCTAGGAAAAGTTTAGACTGAACATCAGAGAAACTCTTTCACTGAGAGGAGCATTGGAATGATCTGCCTAGGGAGGTGGTGGAGATGCCATCCCTGAAAAGATTTAAAAGATGCATAGATCAGGTGCTGAGGGATATGTATGGTTAATTTAGTGGTGGGCTTGGCAATGTTGAGGTTAGTGGTTGGGCTTGATGATCTTAATCATATCCAACTGTAATGATTCTATGATACTACATTACTCTGTACAATTTCTTCACAGCCGTGTCCATTCCTTTTCTAGATAAATTGACTTCCACAATTTTTACTCAAAAACCCAAAAGAGAGGGCCTTTCACTGTGGAGACTTTGTGCATTTTGAAGATCACCTCTGCAGCGATTAGGAGCAGCATAATTAGGAATAACAAGATCTTCCCTTTCAGATTCTGGTGTATTCACGTGTGTTTGTAAAAGCTGAGATTACAGGTCTGTTGCCTGGCACTGGTTCTTGCTGTTATATCTGCGAAGCAAGTTTTCTTGTGCACACTTAAAGACATCACATATCTAGTCTGCGTTTTACTGCACCTACTAGTCTGCATTTTAACTTTCCATAAGAAACCTGATGAAAGAACTAGTAACATTATTTAAAAGTGTAATTCTTGATCCATTTTGGGCCTCAGGCTGGAGAATGGCTATATCTCGTCTCTGGAGACGAAGGAAGCTTCTGTGTCGTCCTGGGTCTGGTTTGGTGTTTGATACCACTGATCTCAGCTGAAATGCTCCAAGTTCAATACCCTCTACCTGCATTCAGATTTCTTAGTACTCTGAAGAGCACTATCATTTTCTGCAGAGCTGCCTAGTATGGAGAGATCTTCCTCAACTTTGACGAAGCTGTTTTTGGATAAAATTATTGTGTGTAGGGAGGAAAAAAAGCTTGAATGACTAAGTGACTTTAAGCACCTAGATTTCAGTGCCGATGAGAAATTTAAAGCAGTCAAGTGTCCTGTTTTTTTTTTTTTAATGGGAAAACTTAATTCAGTGGCTATTGAGAGCTGACCTCAGCCAAAGCATTATATTGGTGCTGTTGAGAAGATGTTGGTAGGGTGACTGCTTTGAAAAAGTTACCATCTTTCAGCTATTCCATAATCTGTGCTACCTGACATCAGTTAGCAAGTCCACAGCTTTTGATCTTGCCTAGTAAATTTGTGTACTTTATCTTTGGGCCGTTTCTTCAGTATGCTGTAGCTACATCGTTTCGAATGAAATGCATACTTGGAACAAAATGGCTTGAGGCTCGAGTACTGTGATTATATTTGAATTTTGAATGGATAGAAGTTAGGAATTTTGGGGATGGGGATGTTGAGCATGTTTTTTTCTGTTTTTCTGACTTGTAGCCTGGCTTTTCTTCTATCTCAGACTGCTGCTGTAGTCTCTGTAAGTTTGCTTCCATGTATCTATGTGAAATCCTTTTCTTCCAGTTATTGATGTTGACACGATAACATTAAAAGTATTTCAGAGTATCCTTATATCACTTGATTCAATGAGAGTCTGTTTAAAAATAATACAGAAGATCTCATAATGTTCCTGCCCACAGAGCCTGGGGGTGGAGGAGACCTTTTTCAGGAGTCCTTCCTGTATAGATGAGAGGGAAACTCTGGCGTGGGTTTTTTTTTTTTTTGTAAGTTGCTACTTTTTTATACCCAGTGTAGGCAAGGCTGACAGCATTGTTTGGGCTGTTGAGTATGCCATTCCATTTCTTGAGTCTGTTTAGCTGAGTTCTGCAGCACAGTTCAAGAGAACTTTTGAGTGATTCCTGCTTAGTGAACGCTGAAGAATGAACTCTGGAAATGTCAGAAGACTTCAGCTGTTGATCTGAAAATGGTGCAAGAAGTTCCATCAGACTATGGGAAGGCCATGAGGTCAGCATGCAACAGATTGAAACATGATCTCTTGTCTTCTGACTGTCAGATAGCATCTCCTTAGCTTGTGCTGCCAAGTGATAAGTGCCTGTAGATTTCTCTGCAAAATTAAACTGTCAGGAAGATACGGGAACTCCTAGCAGATGGCATCAGTGATCTTGAATTTTCATCTAAGTCTGCAGTTAGAGGCAGATATCACTCTAGAGTGAGGTGTATTGTTCTGTCAGTCTGGGAGTGTAAAAACTGCACAAAGTAGAGATAAATATTATATGAAAAAATAGCATAATTGAATCAGCTTCTGTCTCAAGTATCTGATGCTGCATTGTAGATGTTGTGATACAGATTTTGTTATGGGAAGAAATGTATTTGTGGATTTTTTTTTTTAGGGTTTTTTTTTAAGGCAAATGTCTGTGATGTAACTGGAAGTGTAGCAAAACACATCTAAAAAAAGCCTTTAGCTAATACTGTTCATTAAATTGGGTTTCTGTGGAGACTTGATCTGGTATTCTGATTTGATAAAGCTCCAGTTCTGTTAATGCCTTGAGTTTTAAAATTTCTGTCTTTGGCCCATATAACATTGACTTTTTTTTGTTGCTCCCGTGAAATATCTTGGATCCTGATGCTTCAACTGAAGCTGTATGAATCCTCACTTTGAATAATGAGTTTTGTTTTCATTGAAAGCAGGGACAGTTACCAGCCTTAAGAGCTAATTCCAAAAACTAGCATGACCAATTCTTCCCTCAATTTGAGTGGTTATGCCATGTTCCAGTACCCATGAATTTAGTTTATTAAGCTAATTAAGTTAGTGTATTGGGAAAGGAAGAAAAATAACTTGTCACTTTAATAAGCGGGCGGGGGATTGGAGATAAAAGGATAAATGATGAGCTCAGCCAAGTTATTGTTTACTTTGTGTCTCTGAAGACCTCTGCAAATTTATCCCAACAGTTTCAAAGATGTCTAGCAAGAAGCTTGTTATCTGTCTTGTCTTCTCCAGACTCAGTGAAGCTAAGTAACTGCAGTTGCTTGTTTAGGCAGGCCTTTAAATGCCAAGTAAATCCTTCCTGATTCTGCTCCAGCTGATGAAGTTTAAGATGAGGCATGACCAGATCATGCCTCCTCCTTCTGCCAACATGAGTTTACATCCAGTGACCTTGTTTGTTTTGGCACTGCTTTACTTCAGAGCTGCTGCAATGCTATTGGTATAAGTCATTTTCCATCCATCTGCTGCAGTGTCGTTATTAGCTTTGTCCTCCACTGGAGGTGTCACAGGAGGCACAGAGTACTAGCACCAAAGTGCATTGGTGCTACGTTGTGGTTGTGATAAGGATGAAACAGTAGTACCATCACCCCAGCTACAAGATCTTCTTTAACTCTGCTCATGGTGTGGAAACAGACTTTCTTCTATAAATCCTCACTGGAAGGATGGCCTCTTCACCAGTGGTGAAGGTAGTATATCCACCTGCTTGCAGAACTGTTCAGTGCCAGAAACACCAGTTCAGGCTTCCCTTTTCTGGCTGTTTATTGCAGATGGTACCTGAACTTCATATCCTCCTGTTCAGTAGCTGAAGAGCTGATGCCACTGACTATTTCTGTTTTGATCTGAACTGGTCTTTTGGTTTGAGCAGGAGTTGCCATCTCTTTTCCTTGGAGGACTATGTATCTCTTAAGGAACTCATTGTATGGGCATAGGAAGAAGCTGTACTAGGTTACCCGAAATGATCTTCATGGGGGTTTTTCCTACTGCCACTTCTTTTCCCAAGTCATCAGCAGGCAGGCTGGTGACTCATTGGAGCGTTACAGAAGAATAAACTCTCTTGTCCAGGATGTTCATCCTCCATTTGCAGACCCCAGGGTGGGCAGTTTTAAGACTGTTTCTGAGATGACTGTTTTGTTGGTGAAGAAGAGGAGGTTGCTGAGAGTATGAGCAGTTTGAGCCTGGCAAAAAGCTACTGACTGCTGCCTGGTATGAATGGACTCCAACAAGGCTTTTTTGTAGACACAATGGCTTCAAGGGGCTTGGTGGCAGTGGCAAACATCTGTTAGTCTCCCAAGACAACTATAATTGCAACATATTAACTTGGTAGATAAACTTGATTCCTAAAGCTACTGGAGAGGTATGTGTTGAACTGGATAACTTAACTCCACCAGAAGCGTTTGTAACTGAGTTATTTAACTTCTGTCTTTGCTATTGCACTTCCTTGCAAGTTGGAGGTCTCATAGGTGCTTACAGCAATGTACATAAGCTGGAAGTGGTATTGTATGATCTACCTCAAATACTGAAAATGTGTCTAGTGACCTTTGGTAGAGAAGGCATGTAGAAGTTGTTTCATCAGATGCTTCTCAATTCTCAGTATTTCTGTACTTACATGTTTTTATTCATTTGAGGAAGAAGTATATAAGTTAAGCAGTAGTCCAGCTCTTCTCTACCTTGTTACTGGCCCAAGAAAATGCGATGTTTTGCTGATGCCAAATTGCCTTCAGAGTAGGGGGACGTGCTGATGTGATACACACTAGAACCACTTCTGTTCCACCTTTGACTTTCCTCATTCCCAGCTGTTTAGCAGCAGAGGTGAATAGCTAAGAAGGGGCAGGACCTGGGTTTTCCAGTAAGAAATTAGAATTAGATCTCTGGTAGATGAAAATATATATAAATTAACTCAGAAGGAGTCAGTTTGGTTCTGTAGAATATCAGTGAATGTTAGAATCTGGTACATGCTGCCTTTGTTACCCCTAGAGCTTTAACAAAGAAGCAGAAATACTGACTTGTTGTGGGAAGACTGGCCATTTGGATTTTGGGTCCATTGCCAGAAAACTCAAATCAGAGTAAAATAGAAGGTTTTTTTTTGGGAAGAGGAAGTAAACGTTCCATTTCAAATGGGGAAATGCTTTATCAGGACCAACCTGCTAAGGGTAGTTGATATTGGAAACGTCGTCTCAGACTGACAAAGGTGTGGTAAGTGATGGAGAACTAAAACAAGGGCATTCAGTACATCCTACAGGGCTACTCGACTGAGAGCCTAAAGCTGAAGTTCCTGGTCCTATTGTCTTCAGAGATTGTCTAGTCAAAGGCAAAACATCGCTGCTTGTTCAGTAGCACATATGGAGACAGACACTCACTAATCGTAGGCACTTAACGTACTGGCTACTAGCAGCGAATTCTCCAGTGACTTTTTAAAACACAGATACATTTGTATTTTGCCTCTTTGTACAGGTATACCTATTGCAGTGCTAATCTCACTTGTAGCTTTCCTGCTGTTGATGGTAATCTGTCAAGTTCTGGTTAAGCTGAACATACTTAAACTGTCAGTTTCTCATCTTCTCATTAAAAACTTCCTGTTTAATAGGAGGACAACAGACACTATGAGCAGCTGACTTTTTCTTAGTCAAATATTTGCTGACCAATACTGATAGCAACCATCTCTGTAAAGCAGTCATGGGTCTACTACAATGGTCCTGTGTTTGTGGGGTGTTTTGTTCAATTGCAACTATTTCTATATAAAAATAAAGGCAGTCTCTTTTGTGGGAAGTTATGGGAGAAGATGTTCTCTGTTGATAAATATTACTCCCTAAGCTGGTTTGCACAGGTTGTCTGTTGGGTTTGTCTAATGCTTGGCAAGGTATGAGCCTAAAATTCTTTGTGTCTTGTGATTACAAGTTTAACATTAATTTGTTGTCATCTGCTTTTTTAATAGGCGTGATTGTTTTAAAAAACAACTTTTGATAAGGAGAGACTTCTGAAAGCTTAATTGGTTAAAAATTAGTTTTATTAGTGTAGAGTTTTGCATATTTTCATGGAGAATTGGTGAAAATGTCTTTGTATGCAATCTGTAACCAATGCTGTACTGTTGTCCAAATGAGTCTTGTCTAATGTTACCAATGTGTTTTTGACCAGACGATGGTATTAGTTTGATTTGCCACTAGTGAATACTAAAGCATGCTTGTTCTTTGTGTTCTTCCTCCTCCAGGACAAAATGTTTCACTTTTGGGTAAATACATTCTTCATAGGACTGGATGAAAATTCAGACAAAGTAGAAAATGGAAGTCTAGTTGCAGATCAGGAACTTGATGGTATTTTCAGTACAGAGCGCTCAGATAACGATAAGGAATATTTAATCCTTACATTAACAAAAAATGATCTAGACAAAGCAAATAAAGACAAAGCCAACAGATATTTCTCTCCAAACTTCAAGGTCAGTATATGTTATGTGTAAACAAAGCTGGAAAGCTGCATGATGATTTCTGATTTGTCTGCCTTGCCTTATGGAGAAACCCTCTGAAACTGCTGTCAATGTAGAAATTGAATTAATGTCTTAATATTGCCACCACTTAGCAAAGCTTCTAGCTTTTGAACTTAATCTGCTTTTTAGGAAGTTGATAGATGGTGAGAGGCTGGGAGTAAAGATTTTGCATTGTTTTGGGTATTTGTCAGAGCCACTAGGAATGGGTTGTAGAATACTTGTGTAGCATTCTTTCTGTACCAGCTGTGTTACTATGAGCTCTGATCTTTACACTGTAATTCTTGAGTTGATTTGCAGAGGTACGTGCTTCATGGGAATACCTGTGAGTGTAGCTTGGAAGTGTAGCAGTCATTGCCAGCACTGTTTGTAAAAATGAAAAAGGCCTTTTTGAAGAACTTCAGCTTTTTCTAACTTGCTCATAACCTATCAATTAGACCCCCACAGTGCTCACTGAAGGTGTTGACCATAGTTACTTGTTGAAATGTTGCTTGGATCAGACTTTTAATGTGCACACACACATATCACTGGTTATGGAATGTTTTGTTCACTTATTGTGCACTCTTATTACAGTCTCTTTTCATGCTCACAGAGCTCTAGAAGGTAGCACAGTCAGAAAGCTCAACATGGCATGGCTTGCTGCAGTGGTATGTCCTGCTGCTGTAATTCAAGAGTACCAGTGGCTGGTGCAGATGCACAGAGCTCCTTCAGCTGGGCTTGAAAAGCCTGCTCTTTGCTGGTTCTTTGGTTTGTCAGGGGTGGCAGTGAGAGGCTAGTTAACCTCAGGAGAGCTTGCTTTTTATTTCTTTCTTTCCTGAGGAGCGCTTTTGTGATTCAGTATGGCAAAAGGAACCATGCTAGTAACGATTGCATTGTTACCTGTGCTCAGTTAAAGTCCAGGTTCCTTTTTTAAATGCTGTCTTTTCCTTTCCCAGGTGAAGCTATTTTTCACAAAAACAGTAGAAGAGCCATCAAATCCAGAGGCTAGCAGTTCAACTTCTGTAACACCAGATGTTAGTGACAATGAACCTGATCATTATAGATACTCTGACACCACTGACTCTGATCCAGAGAATGAACCTTTTGATGAAGATCAGCATACGCAGATTACAAAAGTCTAAATATTTTTTTTATCAGAGATAAAAAACCACACAAAAAAAACCCCAACCGTGAAGAGTGACAAACTTGAATAAACTGAAAAAAAGGACCTTTTTAAACGGCGAAAGGACATAGTGTCAGATTACCAGATATAGGAACAATTCTTTCCTGACCAATCTTGTTTTGCCCTATAAATCTACAGGGTTTGACACTTGTCCAGTTGGGAAAAAAAAGGTTACGGAGGTCTGATGTATATACCTTTTTGTGTCAAAAGGACATTAAAACTTCAATTAGGAACTGTAAACATGGCACTTTCCCATTTTATTCCAGTTTTATAAAAGTGGAGACAGACCTAATGTGTACACGTAGGAATTTTTCCTTTTGTGTTCTGTCACCAAAAGAAGTTTTGAAAATATACAGGTTCACATCCTGCCCCTTTTTTTGCACTTGTGTGGCAACAGAAAAGTCTGCAGTTGGCTAAGAGACGTTTCTAGAACGTTTTACTACATTCTAATGCATGTATTTTGGATGGGGGATGGAAAGTAATGCTCAGAAAGGAATATAGTCTGCTGGAGCTTGGCCCATGTACCATATCCGGCTATTTACATGCACCTTTCTTTAGCATGCTACTGTAATTCATCCTGGACAATTGAAGAGTCGCCGCTGTCACTGCTTGTTGTTTGTGCATTTTATTTTTTTAAGTGTAATGGTGCTAGAAAAGGCAGCTAGAGGGAGTGATTCTGTATAGGGGTACAGGAGTGAACCTTCACGACATCTTACAGACCCACAAATGAAGGGAGAAAAATTATTGGGGTCACAAAAAGGAAACACAGCAACAATGACTTTACCATACAAATGTGGAGGCTATCAACTAAAATATGAGCTTAAAACAAATGTTACAAAATTTGACAATGACTTACTAATTGTTTTGGTTTTTTTCTGAATTGTAATGGCTGCTCCATCGCCTGTGTAATCAAGGCCAGTGCTAAAAGTCAGATGCTATTAGTGCATACATCAGTCAACATCTTACACTTATATTATTAGTTTTTTCAATCATACTCCTGCTGTGAATACTTCATGTGCTGCCTTGCAAGCTTTTTTTTCTCATTAATGTAAAACTATTTTGTAATGGTGCACAGGAAATTTCAATTGGAGATTCTTCAGGTTAGTGTTTGTTTTGAAGATCTATGATACATTTACTCAAACATCTGTCAGCCGTTCCACCCCTTTGACCTTACACATTCTATTACAATGAGTTTTGCAGTTTTGCACACTTTAAAAAAAAAAAAAAAAGTCATTAACTGTTAGGGAATTTTACTTGAATACTCAGTACCTACAATGTTTTAAAAACAGACGTTACACATGATATAAAGGAAACCGGTGTTGCAGTAAATTCTCAGCACTGTGTATATATGAAGATGTGTACTTTTTTAAAAAGCAGAACATGTCCCAAATATAATTTGCTATTAAAAAAACCTAACAAACCACCACCCCACAACAAGCCACCAAACAAATTAGATTTCTAATCCAGCAGTGTTGCAGTATTTGTTTGTAGGCATATAGCCATGAGTAGGACTTGAGATTCACTTTTCGTGTATAATGGTCACACCCAGACTGCAGATGACTTAAGATACAGCTATTGTTGCATCCAAATGTGAAGTAGCTGACAACATTGTTCTCTGTAAAGCATGCCATGAGTAGCTGTCCCCAAATTGCCACTTTTTTTTTTAGGACGTAATACACCACCTCCCCTCTTAAGCAACTTATCGATGCTGACACTGAAGTTTGTTAGCTGTGTTCTTGCCTAGATAACAACCGTGTATGGAATCTGTGAGGGCCCTGTACAACAGCATTAATGGTAAGAATTTGAATAAGACAAGGCAGGACTTCTAGTAATTACTATTGGTAAACCAAGGTATAAAGCATTTTGGTTTTTTTGGTATCTCTTGGTCAATTTTGCTCATCAGATTGATGATTCTAACTTCTAACAAAGCTGAGAAATGTTTTCTGACTTCTGTGTTTAATTAGACTTTAATAGCTTAATGGATCAAGATTACTGGTTCCAGTGCTCATTATTCCCACTGTTATGGATGAGCAGGAGGTGTTTACCTTGGGACGTGACGTTTAACTCTTACCCTTTAAATCATGTTTCACCTTGTCTGTTTTTTAACAGTTGAAAGTTGTGTTGGCTAATAAACAAAAACGTTTATGCTTTAAAAGTATTCGGATATTGACACTGCTGCGTGTCCCACTTTGGATAATAAAAATTGGATTGGTGCGGTTATGGTATGTAACGCTGAGGGCCAGATTGGAAGTCATGATTAAATGGGCTTTTGCACTGTTATTTTTCCTTTGGAATGTGAAGGTTGGAATGAGGGTTTTGATTTTTTTTTTTTTT
>WBNH01010259.1:0-19630 GCA_013401255.1 Urocolius indicus
CCTAACTGACTGCATACCCCCCCCAACTGACTGCATACCCCCCCAACTGTTTACCCCCTAACTGACTGTTTACCCCCTAACTGACTGNCCCTAACTCTCCACACACCCCCCCCACCTCCCTCTTCACCCCCTAACTGACTGTGTGCCCCCCTAACTGACTGTGTACCCCTGACTGCATACCCTCCTGACTGTGTGCCCCCCTAACTGGCTGCATACCCCTCCTAACTGACTGTGTGCCCTCCTAGCTGTCTGTTTACCCCCTAACTGACTGACTGTGTACCCCCCTAACTGCTCACCCCCTAACTGAGCGCCCGCGTGCCCTGAGCGGCCGCGCAGTGACACAGGCGGCTGTGTGCCCGCAGGGGATGGCCATGCTGTGCGAGACCATCGAGGAGTGCTGGGATCACGACGCGGAGGCGCGGCTGTCGGCGGGCTGCGTGGAGGAGCGCATCATCCAGATGCAGAAGCTCACCAACATCATCACCACGGAGGACATCGTGACTGTGGTCACAATGGTGACAAACGTTGACTTCCCTCCCAAAGAATCCAGCCTATGATAGTCGCACGGCTCGTGTAGCTGACCGCCAGGACTCTTCCTCTTGGAGCTGCCGAAGCTGCCGGGCCCGTGCCCTTGCCCGCACCCGCCGGCGCTGCCTCCCGGGCGCACGCAGCGGTGAGTGTGTGTCTCAGCCTGCGGGATGTCTCCGCGGGACGGGAGCTCCGGCGAGGGGCCGTTTCTCCCGTCCTTCTTTCCCCCTCCCCAACACCCCCCACCCCGGCCCCGGATCCTCGGGGCTTTGTGCATTCCCTGCCGGGACTTGGGGAACGGAACCGGGACGGACCCGGCTTGGCCAACGGAGCCTTTGGATGAACTGACACCGTGTTTCTTAACTTCCCCGTGAGAAGTGACTGATTCCTTCACATGAACTGCTGGTGGGGTTTTTGTTTTATTTTATGTTTTTTTTTTTTTTTTAAATCAACCATTTCATTTCAGATTTGAAAACAAAAACCGAGACAAAAAGAGAAAAGGGTGACTCGTTTTTATCGCGTTTGCTGTTGTTTATAAAGAAAATGACTCTTGTGATGCCAATTACCACACAGCTTGTGAATGTTTTAGTGTGCTGCTGTTCGGTGTACAGAAACAAAACAAGTAATCGAAGTGGGATTAAGAGCAAAAGAGGCTTCCAAGTATTACTTCACCTCCCCTCAACAAGGTATACCTCAGTTCCACCTCGGCCGACCCGTGCGACTGACGACACTAAACGCCAATCGGAGCTTCACGAACCGCTCCGTGCTTTTGTAAATGATGTCCTTCAGATCCACTGTGTTATTTAAAAAGGGTAAGCTATGCTTCATGCCAACAGTAAATGGCCATTCCTAAAAGCAGTGTTTTTAGCCTTTTCTTGTACTTAGCTTGTTGTGTATAAAGACAGACAGACAAAAACAAACCCGCGCTGTTCATCGAGACAAACCTTTCCCTTTCCTGCTTTAGTTGGAAGCTTTTTCTCCCCGCCCCGTCCCTGCGCTGCCCAGCGTAGCTCATACCTTTATTTAACGGGATCCTATTTAGGTTTGCTGTGTCTGAGGAATATTGGAAAGCTAAAGCATGACTTTTGTGGGGTTGTTTTTTTTTAAGTTTCTGTGAGCTGTGACACTGGAAAGCTCTGAATTCTTGTTCTTTTTGTTTTTCTCCTCCTAAAAGAAGTTTTTCCTCCTATTTATGTTTGCGAAGAGCTCTGCCTCACGCCCCTTCTCTGCCGCTGAAGGGCTGCAGGGGGGGCTGGCAGCCTTTCAGGATCACCTCAGGTAGCTCAGTCAGCCCCGTTCCCCGGCCCCTCCTCTGTGCTTTTGGGACGTGCGGCTCCCCTGGTCCTGGTGCCCCGCGGCTGTGCTGCCACAGGCCCGTCCTGCCCTCCCACGGAAGGTTCCAGCCACAGGTTTCGGCTCATGAACACTCACAGAGGTCAGGGGTAGCTGAGCTCCGCTCACAGCTCCACACGTGCAGTGACCAGGGAGAGGAGACAAATGCCAACGGCCCGAGCCTGGACTCAGACAGCGAGGAGACACCTGGAAATGGCTTTGCCAGCCCCACCACTGGAGCTGAGGCAGCCAGGCTTTAGGTGCAGACAGGCTGGTTACCCAGGTGCCAAAACCCTTCCCCACAGGGCTCTTTCACTACCTTGATTTGATCCTTTACACGCCCTTCCACACAAAATAGATTCCACGTGCCTGTAGCGCAAGAGGCAGCGGCGGCTCTGCCCAAACAACCCTCCCTGCCCCTGTCTTTGGAAAAGCAGCTTGGAATGGTTGTGATGAACCCGGGCTCTCCTCTCGCTGAAGGGCTCTCACACAGCCCCAGCAGCCTCCGGCTTGCACGTGGCCTCGCTCTGTGTGTGACGGATGGCGCTGATGGTGGTCACCGTGCTCATGGGCAGGGAGCAGCCGGGTTCTGGGCGGCCCGGGGAAGCTGCTGCCAGGGGTGTAGCGGTGCTCAGCGGGGCTGGGAGAAGAAATAACTTGAGTTTGTGGCCACTTTTGCAATTGGCAGTTTCATTTTGCTGGTTTTCAGTCCAGGGACAGGGACCTGGCGGGACACCAGTGGAGCAGCCGAGTCCTGAACAAATCAGAACCCGTTTGTAGGTCACTGGAGGCCTCTGCGCTCCCTGGGAGCTTCAACCCCTTCACTAGCAGAACTGGAGTAAATACAGATGGTTGAATAACGTGTGATCTGAGATCTGGTGCAAAAGTGTGTAGAACGTGCATCACCTGTGTGTTACCCTTTCAGCTCCAGCCCCTGCTGTGTCTGGCAGCGGAGCAGCGGGGCCGGGGCATCGCTCGGTGCCTCACGCTGCAGCTGCCCCTGAGCTTCACCCCCCGGCAGCCGAGCTGCCACAATCCAGCTTCTTAAAACTGCCTCGGGGTACCCCCTGGTTTAAGTGTCGTTCCCTTCCCACATCGCTGGGTTTTGACAGCATGATTTTGTGGCCCTGGGAGAAGGATGTTCATAGTACAAACACCTTTTCCTTGCTAAAGGGGGTGTCAAAGAGCATGTTCCCGGAGCCGTGGGGCAGGAGGGTCCCTGTGGGGAACCCGAAGGGCTGTTTTGTTCCAGTCCCAGAGTACGAGGTGCCTGAGGTGTGGGTACAGGACAGGGCTCCTACCCACCCTGAGGCCTGAGCGAGGCACAGGGCTCCTGCCCACCCTGGGGCCCTTTGTGGCCAAGCGGCCTCCTGGCCCCTGCCCTGTGGCTCCTGGCCCACCTCTCTTAACTCTGAGCTAATTCTGTTGCCCACAGCCCATCCCTGGGACACCCCGAGCGCCTCGGGGGGCCTGGCCAGCTGCTTAAGCTGTGTCAGAGAGTGAGGTTGTGGGTCTGGTGGGGCTGTGGGACGCAGTGTTGGGGGGGGAACGAATCCCCTGCCGTTCCCCCTCGGGGTGTGAGTGGGACCCTCCCCAGCCTTGGTGAGGCTGCTGTGGGGCAGCGGGAAGGGGCTCCCGGGGCTGTGTGTGCAGCTTCCCTGGGTAGCAGCTGTGGGTCGGTGAGAGCAGCCGGTGCAGGGGCAGGAGGCTGCAGCCGTGGGGTGACCCGAGGCGTGCAGCGTCCCTGCTAGAACACGGTTTACCTCACATACTCAACCAGCAGTACTTTTGGGGTGGGGTTTTTTTCTTTTTCCCCCCCTTTCTTTCTTTNGCTCAACCAGCAGTACTTTTATTCTTTTTCCCCCCTTCTTTCTTTCTGAGGCCGTTTCAGTCCCATCTCCCCCGTCCGTTACCTCTCCAGATTTTGGTAAGCAATGATTTGAACTTTACTCTTTGTACTTGTCAGTGTTTTTGGGCACAGGTTGTTGTACTACTGTCAGAAGGGACTTGCTGTTTTTCTGCAAGTGCCGTCAACCAACCAACCAACCCCCTCCTCGCCCTCCCAAGTGATTGTTAAATATTGTACAAATAAAAATGTATACTCTTGCTCCCCTCTTTCCCCAGAAAAAAAGAAAAGTTACAATAAAAAATGTGACTGCTACGACCTGCAGCTGCCTTTTGTTTTCAAAGCCTGAGCCTGGGGGAAGAGCGTGAGCGCAGGGGGCAGGTTGTGCCGCTGGTTCCGGACCTGCAGCCTGATGGAGCAGCAGAGCAAAACAAATAACCATTAACCCAGGGCCACCAAGATGATCGGGGCACTGGAGCATCTTCCTCGTGAGGAAAGGCTGCGGGACCTGGGGCTGTTTAGTCTGGAGGAGACTGAGGGGGGAGCTCATTCATAGATATCTCAGTGGTGGGTGTCAGGAGGCTGGGGCAGCATTTGTTTCTGTTGTATCCATTGACAGGACAAGGGGTGATGGGATGAAGCTGTAACACAGAAAATTCCACTTTAACGTAAAAACTCTTTCCCTGTTTCAGTGAGGGAGCCCTGGCCCAGGCTGCCCAGGGAGGGTGTGGAGGCTCCTTCCTTGGACGGCTTCAAGACCCACCTGGACACGTTCCTGTGTGACCTGATCTAGGTGAGACCTGTTTCTGCAGGGGGGCTGGACAGGATGAGCTCTAAAGGTCTCTTCCAACCCCCAACCCCACCATTCTGTGGTTCTGTGAATCCTCTGGCCAAAGCCAAGGGCTTCCAAGGGAAAACTGAGCCAAGGGGGCCCAGCCACAAACCAGCCACTGGAACTGGTGTGGACTGGTGGACTGAAACCACGAGGCTGCTAAAAATGCAGGTGACAGCATCGAGGCTTTAAGGGGAGAGTGAACCAACTTTATTCAGGACAGAGAACACCATCAGCCTTCCTCCACCACCCCTCCTGGAACCCCTTAGAGAAGAAAACACACTCCAAGCCTCAGCTGGGGCCTGCAGCAGGGAGGCACCACCAGCACGGGCAGCGGCAGCCCCTGGATGCTGCGAGCAGCTCCGGGCTGGGAACTGCCACGAGCCTCCCCTGCTGGAGCCGCAGTTGTGGGGTGAGAGGAGGCGCAGGCAGCAGCACCCCAGGGACACGGCCAGAAGATGCAGAGCCCCCTCCCTCAGCCCCACTCCCGCGGCTCAGAGCCAGCTGAGCGAGGAGGCTGCCCACTGCTTGACGTCGGTGGGGCAGTTGGGGTAGGCCTGCAGGGCGTCCATGATCTGAGAGTTGTCCAGCAGCAGCTGCAGCAGCACGTACTCCTTCTGAGCCCGCACGCACGGCCGCTCCAGCGGCCTCACCAGCTCCAGCTGCAGCAGGTGCTCAAACGCCTGCAACACGAGGAGCAGCGCATGAGGAGACGGAACACAACTCGCTGTGGGCTGAGCTGCCGTTTGCGCAGTAAACTCGCCACGTACAGCCCCAGCGCCGAGGGCTGGCTCAGCTTTACCTTCACTTTGCTTCTTAAAGAGCACTCGCTGTGTGCTGAGTGTGACTCTGACTCAGGGGCACGTGGAGCAGGCTGTGACAAGGGCATGTACTGCCCGGTGCCTGGTGTGGAGCACGAACCGCGGCGGCGCAGCCCGAGAGGTGCCGGGCTGCAGCGGGGGAGAACCTGGCTCGGCCTGGCCCCCGAGCACAGCCCCAGCCTGGGAACCCAAGCGCTGCTGGGGCTGGGACTGAGGGCAACGGGCTGTTCGTGTGGTAAGATTGATGTACATTTGGGAGATGAGGAGGCTGAGGGGAGAGCTCCTCACTCCGCAGCTCCCTGAGGAGGTTGTGCCCAGGGGTGGATTGGTGTCTCCTCCCAAGCAAGAGGAAACGGCCTCAGGTTGCGTCGGGGAGGTTTAGGTTGGAGATCAAGGAACAATTTGTGTCCCAAAGGGGTGTCAGCCCCTGTGCCAGGCTGCCCGAGGCCACGGGGGAGTGCCCATCCCTGGAGGGATCCCAGAGCTGTGGAGCTGAGGTGGCTCTGGCAGTGCTGGGCCAACGACAGTAAATGCCTGTTCCAACCTCAACGATTCCGTAAGAGCTGAAGTGAACGAGCAGGAGATACCCACAGAGGTCACAAACCTCCGCTCTGAAAGCCATTTCTGACAGAGCCGGTGCTAAAGCAGCTGAGCTGACGTGGGAGTCCTCCCGCCGGGCCTCAGCTCTGCAGTGAGTGTCAGCCCCACACTGAGCCGGGGTGTCTGGCTGCCCCGAGGTGCCCAGTCCCAGCTCTGGGGCTGAGTGTGACCCCTCTCATCAACCCACAACTAAATACTTAGTGGGTTTAAAAAGCTGCACCTCGGACTCACCTTCATGACCACGGGCTTCTCAAAGTTGTACAGACAATGGGCCTTCCTCTGTATGAACTTCTGGAATTCTGCACCAGTAACAGGGGGGAAAAAAAAGAGTGAGTCAGGGGAAAAGGAAGCGAGGGGGAGCTTGGGAAGCTCCTGCAGCTCTCTCACCGTTGTAAACCATCTGGAAGTTAAATGGTTCTCCTTCATAAACGTCGTTCAGGTGTTTCATAGCTATGATCAGGCAGATCTCCAGGACAGACAAACCTAGAGGGACAAGACCAGAGAGCTCTGCGTGTTTCTGTTCAGAGAGAGTGGTGTCTCCTTCTCCGGAGCCATCCCAACCCAGCTGGATGAGTGCCTGTGTGACCTATTGTAGGTGCTGCTGCTCTGGCAGGGGGGGGTTGCACTGGATGAGCTTTTGAGATCCCTTCCAACCCTCGAGATTCTGTGCTTGTGTCCCACAGTGCCAGGACAGGTTTGGGGAGCAGCTGAGCTTTACCATGGACGATGTTTGCTTTGGAGTCCATGCGGTGCTGCCTGTTGGCCTCCAGCAGGTCGGCGGCCGTGACGAGAGGGTGGCACACAGTGACAGTGCTGACTGCCAGCATCTGAGAGCAAAGCAGAGGCAGCTTTCATTTCCTTACTGATTACCACACACGCACACACACTCTGCAACCACTCCATTCATTAATACAACTGACGGAGCACGTGAGAAACCAACACTGTCACAAGCTCCCTGAAAGAACAAGATGTCTCCAGCAAAGCTCAGGTGACCGGTCTGAAAACCACAAGTGGTGTTTACCAAGTGCTGTAAATAAAAGAAGATGATGCATTGCTATCCCAGGCGCTTACCAACAGCGTGTGAAGCGAGCGCAGGTCTTTGGTGTGGTGAAAAAGGTTCTGCAGGATGTCTTGCACAGCTTTATCCTCTGAGAGATTCTACACACAAAAAACATGAGCCATTTTTTAATCATCTCAGCAAATCCTTTCACTGAAAAAAAACACCAGTTAGCTGACTGCCAGCAAGAGCTCAGCTCAACAAGACAGTTCTTCACGTCTGACCTCTCAAACTCCAACTGTCTGTATCAAATTCAAACAGCAAAAGGAAACACTCATCATGGGTAAAGGCTTTTTACACTTAGAAACGTAGGCAAACACAAAGAGCTTTGAAATACCTGAACATTATGATTCCATTTTCGTGCAAAAGGCTCGTCAGGAAATTCAGCAGGAAGAGAAAGCTGCTCCTTGAATATCTTCACGTATTGTTTAAAACCAAAGGAGTTCATCAGATAGATCTGTCGGTGAGAGAACCTCGACTTGACTCTCTTCTCCAAGAGCTCCAGGATGTCCTTGGCAGCAAAAGTGAAAACAGGACTTAAAAACAGGAAAACCAAGCAGATGCTTTTAGTGCAACGCTTTGCTCCAGGAAAAACATCCAAGTAAATCATGGTGGGAATAATGAGGGTTCTTCTGGGGCTTCAAATGTTCTAACAAGACCTTTGCTTGTGGCTGGAACTGATGTGCCTTGAAATGCCAAACCAACCAGGCATTGACCCCAGCCACCTGATGCCCTACATCACCCAGGATCATTAGTTACCAGGACATTTCTCCACAGATGATGTAAATATTTCAGTTACTGAAGTCTGCATCCAAGTTGTGGCTGCAGAGAAGTTGTCTGTTTAGCAGCTCCATCAGTTGGCAGCTGTCAGTTCACACAAGCTTTTGTCAGGCTGGAAGAATTCAGCTTAAAATAGAACCAGAAACTGCACTTAAGGGCCAATATTTATCTTCTGAGATTCTCATGTGGAGCTAAGCAAGTCTGGCACCAGGCTGTTGGGTGGAGGTAGCAGAGAAAAGCTTCCTTCAGGCTGGCACTGGGAACAAGCTGCAGGACTCATCCACTCTGAGCACCACAGGAACATCCCCTGCCCTGCACTGGGACAGAACAACGATGCTCCTGGCTTCTAAGGATTTTTGGGTGGGCCTTTCCAACCAGCTTTAGCAGGGGGCTGGACTAGATGATCTGTAGAGATCCCTTGCTACCCCTATCATTCTGTGATTCTAAGTCTCCTAGTAAATTAGGGAAAGGTTCCAGGGGAGGAGCAAAGAGCCCAACTAAGACAAAAGTCTCTTCAAAACAGCTGCAAAGTGTGACCGTCCCTTACCTGCCGACACGTCAGTCCAATGACTGTCACTGGGGTCTGTGCTGACTGGGAGATGTCAAAGAGGTTATAGAGCAGGGTCTGATTCTTGTGATGAACAAACAAGTCAAACTCATCCAGGATAAACAGGACTGGGCAGCTGCTGGTTCGATCTCCTGAGACAGGAAGGATGAAGAGTTAGTGTGGTAACTGCTCCCCCTCCCATCAGGCTGCTGTCTCTGCAGCTTTCACCAGTTCCACTTTGGACTATTTGCTTGTCACACACACGTGTACTGCCACAGCAGTAAAAAGAGCGACACACTGAAGCATTGGGAAGGGTCTGTAGTATTCTGCCTGCCAAGTATCGTTTGTGGTTGGCAAGGGCAGACAGAATTCTATGGCAAGTGTTTTAAAACCCACTCTTTTTGGTACCTTCAATCTGGAGAGAGAAATCTGCCCTTCCCAGCTGAGCAGCACACACCAGCAGTTGTGGTAGGCAGAGATTTGGTTGGTATTACACGTGTTTTACATTGTTTGGTAACCATGGCACAGTTTGGGGGCTAGAGAGTGTCACCACACAAGTAGATTTAAAACAGCCACACGTGTGTTAACGTTTCAGTCGAGTGACAAACACACACACACACACACACACACGTTGTTTCAAAGCAGAGGCTAACTAGGGATTACCTTTCCTTAAAGCTTCGAGGAGGAAGGCAAGATTTTCAGCAAAACTGCCCTACACAGAGAAGAAAAGAGTTTCACAAGAGGTTTTCAAGGTCATTGTCAGGATTGTGTAAGTACATGGAGTGCAGGCATGTAACGAAGGCCGTCTCCTCCTAAAACCCCGCTTTCCAAACCAGGGCATATTTGAGAGCTTTACATTGCATCACCTTGTATAATCACAACTGCTTCAAGACAAGGGAACTGGTGGTTAACTCTGCCCTCATCCACTTTCTTCCAGCCTGAAAACCCCAAACTAATTGCCTCAGAGAGGCAAAAAAAAATCAGTGATCAGAAGGACACTTACAATCGGCTGAATTCACAAGCAGCTTTATCTTTCCTTACACAGCTGCTGCACACTCATTTTCCATCTACACACGTGCAGAAACTGCCACCTAAAGAGTCTCAGTGAGAATGATCAGCGGGCAGTTTGCTAATTTGCTGCCTTATTAGATAGTTGGAATTGTCAAACTTGACAGAAACCAACGAAACCGAAGTGCTACGACCAACCTCCTTCAGTTACACGTTGATGCTCTGAAGTGCTCAAGCTGGGAGAGGGGGAATAACTCTACCAGAAGCCCACAAGCTCTACCAAAGAAGGCAGAAAAGCCCATTAGCTGTCTGAATGGGAGCTGCAGAAGCTACAAAGGGAAAGTTTCTATGGAGAGAAGCAGGACATTCCTGCAAACCAGTGTGTTTCTGTGCCTGTGTGCGACGGAAGGGATTACAAGGCTAAGCATTTAAAGCAGTGCTCCACAGTAACTTCAGGGGGAAAATTACAGGGGAATTAAGCATCTTAAAGTCCAGCTTTGCCTCCAGCGTTTTTGGTAGTGGAACAGCAGACCTTAAAAGGTTGTTCTGGCTCTGTGTTGAAAAGACAACTCATTCAAAGGGCTGGGCTGCAACTAAATACTTGCTATTTCCTCTTATTACTGCAGCTGTATTTGGGACAAACTTTACCTCCCCTCCAGAAAGAGTTTTGTATTCTCTGTATTTAACATCATTTGGGCTAAGGAAGAAATCAAAGCACAGTCTAAGCAGCAAGTGTTTCCCAAAGATAATATCACCTGATAGCTACAATCTACACTTCATCTGGGATTCCACCACTGCCTCTAACCTAGTTCTCTGGTTTCTCTTAATTAGAGTAGTAATGTCTTATCTCTTTAGCTTTGCAAATGCAACAGACGAAAACAAACCTCAGCTACTGAGATTTCACCTTTCTCCCCTCTCATAATTCTGCTTTAGCCACTTGGGCAGGTATGACACAGCTGACCCCATAAACTCTGCCAATCTCAAAGGGCCTGTGTGGGAGCAAAGGAGGAGACGGTGCTCAGAGGAGCTTGTGTCGTACCAGGAGACAGTCTCTCAGGAACACTCACTGAGTAGCAGGTAAAAAAGCTTGCAAATACACTAAAGCTATTGCTTTGTGGCTGGTTAACGTGCTTACTCTGACATTTGGCACTTGTGTACAAAACGTGCTTGGAGCATTGGTAAACCAGAGTCCTCACAGGTCAACCCTGACACAGCTCACTGCTGCCATCAACTAGTACATATTGTAAGAGAAAGCTCTGAGCAGACTGAGCCAGCCCATCTCAGTTTTGCTCTCAAAGCCCATTTGGTCTCCACAAGCTGCTGACAATCCTACAAAGCTGGTTTTCCAGGGGAGGGTTTTTGAGGGAGATAAGCAAAAAGAGTACAGTGAAGTTGCCACTTACAAAAACTTTATCCCCAACCACGTTTTCTAGGTGCAGCTGCCTGGTGATCTCCTTCAGTGCCACTTTATCATTAGTCTGCAGAAGCCCTGGAAGAAAATCAGTTTTCATAAGGAACTGGCAATTCTCTCTCCCTCCAGGAGACCACGTCTACAGCCACTAGAAACTTATCCTGAGGTTTCTCTCCGTTCCCAGCCTTACAAAGCTAGGCCTTTTGATAAACCCAGACTAGACAGTGGTTTTCCATATGTGGTGAGTTTACTGAAATCAATGTGTTCATAACTGAACTGATTTTTGAACATTTTGAAAAGCCTTTAAAAGCACAGAAGTGCTCTGTACAAAGAGAGACGCAAAGAAAGGCAGGCATTTTGGAGCACCCAGCCAAAAGCAGCCCTAATCACAGCTGGATTACAACCGCTGAGACCAAAAAATGTTGTTCAGTGCATGTGTAGGTGACGTACAACTGAGCAGAAAACAACAGCTTCACAGTGCTGGTGTTACTTGCCATTCAGGTGGACTTTCAGGAGGTTCTCTCTAACTTGTTTCATTTCCGTGAGCTCTTTTAAGACATGGTTTAATAACTAGGAAAGAAAGAAAGAAAGAAAACACAGCATTTCTTTACAAAGAGGGGAATGTACGAACAGTGAGAAACGATCTGTATTATCAGATAGGAAAGAGGATGTGCAGTTTCATTAGGTAACCACGTTTTAGAGTATTTTCCAGACTAAAATGACAACTTTTCATTCACTGTCATGGCTGAGGCAATGCCATTTGTTCATTCTGCTGAATTACCAGGGAAAGGAACACAAAAAGAACTCCAGTGCTTTTAGGGAGTAATATCTAGGGCTTTTGCCTTAATGAAAAAATAAAGGAAAAGCTTTAGGAGCTTTCAGATGTGAGAGAATTTGTCTCTCGAGCTAGTAAAAGCATTTGGCTTCAGTGCTTGATTAGATGCTGCACAACAAAAACCTTTGCTTTCAATCTTTATAGACGCCGCTGCTTCTTTTCCTCTTGAAGTGGAGAAGCACAAGACAAAACGAAACTGCACCAACTACTGCTTATAAAACTTAGGAGGCCCAAATACACAGTCCACCAGGAACTTGTAACTCTTGGTAAAAGTCATAAGGAACTTGCATTAAAATAGGTCTAAGTAGATGTGATGTCCCTTTTTACTTCTCTGCTTTTGCTTCCTCAGCTGAGAAGCTGCAGCTCCCATCTACATGAACGTGTTCCTACACACACCTTTATGTACACACACAGGATTTTCTTCTCTCCTGCAGCCTTTTTTGAGAACTGACACCTTTCACTTGATTTAGGAGAAGGAAATCGCTTCTTATTTGTGCTCTTCTTGCTTATATTGAGGCAGGAAGGATCCCAAATCTCACTAATCCATACATAAGAAGTTTGGAAGAACATTTAAAGCTTTAATCAGAGAGGGACACACAGTGTTTGAGGGATGGTTCTGTTGGGGGTTTTCCTCAGAGACTTTCACTTTTATTCTGACTTCCTTGCAGCACAGAGCTCATTTGTACTTTTTTATCGATGTTCTATGATACAGTGAGACTCTGACTACAAGTGCCAACGTCTACTATATGGATATTCAGAAGAAAAAAAAAGCTTATTCCCATGGTTTCCTCAACTTTATTCCCAAGAAGCAGATGCTTTCCATTCCTGGTTAGCCCTTTCCCCAACAGTTTCAATTGTACCTTGAAAGCCTACATGGCAAATACAAGAAAATATCAAGACTGCTTTCTGCAGCAGAAGGGTGCTTGTTGCTTACTTGCAAAGCTGGAAATCTAATAAAGGAAAAATAAACTCTACTTTAAGACCAGCAGGAAGCACGTAGGCGGAGGAATCCCTGTTTGCCATGGGTTTAACTCTTTCCCCATGACCACTCTGTAGTATTTTGGTGATTACTCTTCCTCTGGAGCGTCATGTGTGACAGAAGAAAGTAACAGTATTGACTGGTTTTGAAATGCAAAATGAGTCAGCTATCAACAAGCTGGCAGAACTATTGGTGCCAGCTGTATCGTGGATATGTTACCATCTATGAATTTATTTCTCTTCAACTGCACCTAAAAGCTTGAAGGACACTTGCCCGAGCACTTGGGAAGACTTCCAAAGTCTTTGTTTAATTTTTCCTCCACTTAGAATTGTCTTTGAGTAACAGGCAACCTCTGCATCACATTATATACTCGTGTAAACATAAAAGACTTGAATGTCTGCATAATATTGCAGTGTGTAACACTTCAGTTAGGTGTCATCCCCCTCACGTGCCTCAACTGAAAAGAGTTCCTTTAAAACACAAAAGCTACACTTCTCAACCACCGTGACTGTACAATATTCTACCTCCTAGCAATGGAAGTAACAATACTCCCTGGCAGGTTTGAAACAGGATTAAGGCACCTCACCAAAGATCCTTCCCTTCCTTGACATAACAGCTATGTAGTTTTTGGATGACTTTTCAGTCATTTTCACAGTGGCAACAGCAGGTTACTATGAAAGAGTAAGCAAAACGTGCCCTCAATTGCAAAGACAAACTCCTTTGGGGCAACAAGCATTACAGAACTGTAACAAGAGAAATGCTGAAAGGCAGCACTGTGAGGCTGAGGGAGCCCTGGCACAGGCTGCCCAGGGAGAGTGTGGAGGCTCCTTCCTTGAAGGTCTTTAAGACCCGCCTGGACATGTTCCTATGCCACCTGATCTAGGTGAACCTGCTTCTGCAAGGGGGTTGGACTAGATGATCTCTAAAGGTCCCTTCCAACCCCTACCATCCTAGGATTCTATGATCTATGATGCAGTCAGGTCACTGGATGACAAATGCAACCTGTTTTAAAAAAAAAACTATTTCCATTTTCAGTGTTTTGGGCATCTACAGTGTGTCATGAACCTTGGTGAAGCCCCAAAAACAGTTCCAAAACCATGCACGCTTCTGCATGTCATTGTGAGGATGGACAGGCAGCTGTTTGCCAGCTGCACAGGAAGCTATTTTATTTTACAAAATCCCTAGGAAGTCAGCATTTGAAAAAAGTTCCAGAGATTGCTGGGAAACCAACTGACTGTCCTGCAATGTTCTGAAATGACATGTAAACAGTCACAGAATCACAGAGTCATAAGGGTTGGAAGGGATCTGGAAAGCTCATCCAGTGCAACCCCCCTGCCAGAGCAGCAGCACCTAGAGCAGGGCACACAGGGACTCATCCAGCTGGGGTGGGATGTCTCCAGAGAAGGAGCCTCCACAGCCCATCTGGGCAGCCCCTGCCAGTGCTCCCTCACCCTGAAGAAGTTTTCCCTTGTGTTTCTTTGGAATCTCCTATGTTTCACCTTGCACCCGTTGCCCCTTGTCCTAATCAGCAACTCTCTCTTCAGAAACAGGCAGAGATGAAAATTGAGCCCCAAAAGCTCCCAGGATTTGAGCCAGGTTCTCTTCCTCACGTCTAATTTGGCCTTGTACAAACTTGTAATAGATTTTTATACCGCAGTCTTTCCTGATCCTCGGGGTCCAATAATGAGGGCAGAGTTGCTCTCTCCATGGACAGTCGTTCGTTTCAGCAGCTCCAGCAGATGTCTGTGTTAACAAGAGCAGTAGGTTGAAAACCAGGTGTCACAACAGCCAACTTTCACTGAAACATTCAAAGAACCTTTAGAACAAAACTTGATACACTTCAACTTTCTCTTGAGCCAACACTCAGGGCACGCAAAGTGTAACACAGTGAAGTACAAAAGGCTGAGTGATCAGATCTCTTCAAACATTTCCAAGTAAAGAAAACTGCAGAAGCCAGGAGTATTACTAATTCCTGAAGTTCTGCAATTCTCCACCACAAAAGGACAGACTTCAATAGTTCTTTCTTTCTTTCTTTCAGTTCTCTGTGGTACCACTGTAGTTGCTGAAGAAGGAAAACCAGCAAACACGGCGAAGGAAAACCTTGACACCAGTCAAAATAAATAATCTAGGGGGATATATTCGTGTTGACAATCTGGATAAAACTGATTGTGGGCTAAATTTAGGCATTCAGAGCTTGTGAATGGTAACAGCTGTACTGAACTTCAAGCTCACCTTCTATTCCCACACGAAAGAAAGTAGAAAGGACAACTCCATCTCCAGCCAGACTTCCCACCTAGTACCACATCTGAAGTATTCATAGAAACTACTGACACTGCCAGTTCCCAAATGTTTACAAATACATACATTTAACTTTCTTTAGTTAGAATATTGACGTCATACAGTTGCTTCAACAGGAGTGAGAGAGTCATGGTGGAACAGCTGTAGCAAATGCACGTCATTTCGTTCTCTGTTTGAGAGGCAACTGACGCATCCTGGGAGAGTAACGCTCAGGAGCTGGGAAGTTCGTGTCTTCTCTGCAGCACAACCCCTCAATAGTGCCACATTAAACAGAAGACAGTCTATAAACTGTTTTATAAACAAAGAAAGAGGCTTCTTTTGTAGAACACCAACACCAGAAGCACACTTTCCCACAACAACAATGACCACGTCTATGTGAGCTCGATGTGTGCACTGCACTACACGGTTTGGTGTCACAGCATGTCCCTTCTTCCCAACTCTAACCTGCACATCTGAACGACCCCAAGAAGTAGGTTTGTTTTCAACATGATGTTGGCATCCAAAGTTTAAGATTTACTTTTAGCACAGGTAACCAATAAACAGGAGAAAATAGGAAGTCACAATACAGATTCACAACAAGAAGAATGTAATTAGTTTTGCTTGGTCGGGTCGTTAAACACAGACATGGAATATCCACTAAAAGTATCTTTCAGGCTCAAAAAAAAACAAAAGAAAAGGCATTTTGGGACTTCTAGATTTTAAATAAGGACAAGAAACCCAAATTTTAGAGCCTGACAAAACAGCAAGCATTAGTTGCATAAAAACTCTTAAAAACCAAGGCAAACAACTCGCAGAAGCACCGTGCTGCAAGTCATTGAAGCCTGTACAGTTTAGAAAAACAGGTAGCACACCAAAGTCTGACTTCCCCTTCTTATTTTTCTACCCTGGTTAAAGTAGGAATTACACAGCATTTTAGTCTGTTCGCTCACTTGTACTGACGTTCCATCCCAAAGAGTTTCCCAGTAGCATGATGGCAGCAGAACCTTTCACGTAAGATTTTTTGCACCTAGGGATACAAAGCAAGACAGAAGGAACGTTTCCTGTGCTTCAGCCACCAGAAAGTACCAACAACGACTGCTCTAAAAGAGCAGTGGTGTTACAACTGCTCTGGAACACGTAAGCTTTAACTGTCGGTGGTATTCGACCTTGAAAGTAAGAATGAAGTCGCAGTAGGCAGAATATTTTCACAGGCTCTTGGTAGCAGAAAACAGCAAATTCGATTCAATGACAGCAATATGTGTTCTCTGGTCCCTGCTGCTACGGTTTCTTTCCTTCAGCACCAAAGGGATGTTACACTTGTCATCAAAACCAGGTCAGTATCTCATCTAATCTATAGTTGTGTAATACAGACAAGAACACATTTACCAGATCACTTACAAAAATAACAGGATCACAGAATCTCAAGGGCTGGAAGGGACCTCGAAAGCTTATCCAGTGCAACCCCCCCTGCCAGAGCAGGATCATCTAGAGTAGGTCACACAGGAACTCACTGAGGTGGGTTGGAATGTCTCCAGAGAAGGAGACTCCATAACCCTTCTGGGCAGCCCCTGCCAGTGCTCCCTCACCCTCACAGGGAGGTTTTCCCTCGTGTATCTTTGGAATCTCTAATGTTCCAGCTTGTACTCCACTTAACTATTCTCCTAAACCCTCAGTGAGCATATTTTCAGAACAAACACCATGGCAGCCTTTAAACACTAGACAGTATCACAGCCACAGTTTCTTTGAAGATTCAAGTTCAGATTGATTTTTATATCAAGATCTAAAGTCCTTCCTATCACATGGTGAATACAGTTATTTCAGCTACTCACTGCTTGGGATGGCCTTAAAACAAAAAAGCTTTAGAACAACGTAGATGTCAAGAGGATGGAAAAGTTCCAAAGCTCCATAAGAAAGTCAGCTAAGAAAGGTTACCAACCTGTGAAATGCATTCTCCGTTTGTCCCACTGATCTCCTTGGACTTACGTTTACTCATTGCAGAGGTTTTCATCTTTAAGTAAGAAAGACAACATAGAAATTGTGTGAAATCAACTTGTGTCCCAAGCAATTGTTCGTCAGAAACTGTACTTGGATGTTAGCAAACTAAATATAGCACAGCAAATACAGGAACTGAAGCCATACTGAACACACTTTCTCACCTGACAAAGATGCAGCAGTTGGTAAAAAACCAGAAAAGCAGCATTTTCTATTAGTTTCTGTTTAGGTGAAATCCTTGCTCACACTCAACTCCTGAACAGCATTTGCTTCGAGATGCTTTTCAGTGCAATGCAAAGAGCATCTAATACAATTGATATGGAAGTTTTTCTTCAGGTCTTTCTTCCAAGCTTTTCTAGCAAGTTCTTAGAGTAATGATCATAGAGAATTAGAGTCATTTCTGCTGGGAGAGACCTTTAAGCTCATGGAGTGCAGCCTCTGTCCCAGCCCTATCATCCCTCAGCACAACACCCACCCGGCTCTGAAACCCCTCCAGGGATGGTGACTCCAGCAGCTCCCTGGGCAGCCCCTTCCAATGCCTGACAGCCCTGGCAGCAAAGACATTCCTCCTCACATCCAGCCTGAGCCTCCCCTGCTGCAACTTGAGGCCGTTTCCTCTTGCTCTATTGCTTGTAACTAGGGAGAACAGACCCACCCCCACCCCACTACAGCTTCCTTTCAGGTAGTTGCAGAGAGTGAGGTCTCCCCTGATCCTTCTTTTCTCCAGGCTCAACAGCCCCAGATCCCTCAGCCCTTCCTCAGCTGAGATGTGCTCAAGACACTCCAGCCACACACAAGCTGGTCTCACAAAGCAGCAGAGCTCGTGAGTTTACACGGCTGATGCACTATCGTGAGCAACCCCACTGATGCCGTTCACACTGCACTACCAAGTGATATTTGTGCACCTTCTCCTCCAACCAACCACCATGTGGAATTTGGCCATTTTAACTGTGTTTCAGACAGTTTCAAACAATGTATTTGTGTTTCTGCAGCTGGAACAAGCTACAGGCTCATGGTGACATGTTGTCACGACAACGGAGTGTTTTGTAGGACCAACTGGCTAACCATCATCTCAGATGGAAAAGATCTTTAAGATCAAGCCCACTTGCCTCACACTGCCAAGCCCACCACTAACCCACGTGCCTCAGCACCTCACCTACATGTCTTTTCACTCTTTCCAGGGATGGGGACACCACCACCTCCCTGGGCAGCCTGGGACAGTGTCTGTCAATCCCCTCAGTGGAAAAGTTCTTCCTAATCTCAAATCCAAACCTCCTCTGGTGCAACACGAGGCCATGTGTAAGCAGAGCAAGTAAAAAAGAAGTAGTGAGCATCATGAAAACAGTGAGCAAAAAGAGTTCCTTTTCTTTATTCTAACAGAAAGCTTCCAAGACTTGCTTCACAACAGTTGATGTTTATTTTAGCACAGCCATTTCCCTCTTCTCCTTGTTTTGCTCCTGCACTGCTGAGTTCCCCAGCACAGGGGCTATACCTGCGAAGGACAAGGCTTGCTGCTAAAAACCACCTCATTACAGTAGTGCCTACAGAAGCAGATGCAAAGGAGCACAAGGCACAAAATGATAAAGCTGGAGAATCACAGGGGTTGGAAGAGAGCTTCAGAGATCAGCCAGTCCAAGCCCCTCTGCTCAAGCAGGCCCACCTAGATCAGATCACACAGGAACATGTGCAGGCAGGTTTGAAGACCTCCCGAGAAGGAGCCTCCACACCCTCCCTGTGCAGCCTGGGCCAGGGCTCCCTCACTTCAACAGGGAAACAGACTTTCCTCAGGCTTGAATGGAACATTTTGTGTTCCAGCTTCATCCCATCACCCCTTGTCTTGTTGCTGGATACAACAAAACAAAGGGATGTCTCAAGCTCCTGACACCCATCCTTTAGATATTTGTAACTATTAACGAGGTCCCCACTCAGCCTTCTCCAGACCGAACAGGCCCAGCTCCTGCAGCCTCTCCTCCTCAGCAAGATGCTCCCGACGAAGCCGCTCTGTCCATTCCAGCGGAGCGCAGCAGCGGCAGAGCCCACCGCAGGAGGAGCAGCAGGAGCAGCAGCAGCAGCATGCCCGCTCCTGGCTTTTACCCGGGGCTTGCGTAGTTACACCGAGACGCCGCAGCTCTCCCCACTGCCGCCCACAGCCTCCGCTTCACACCCTACAGCGAACTGCCCCCATAGCGGTGCCCCTACAGCCACCTGTCCCTACAGCCACTGCTTCACACCCCACAGTGACCTGCCCCATTCGACCTGCCCCACAGCCACCTGCCCCACAGCCTCCACTTCACACCCCACAGCGACCTGCCCCCACATCCTCCGCTTCACATCCCACAGTGACCTGCCCCATTCGACCTGCCCCACGGCCACCTGCCCCACACCTACTTGCCCCCACAGCCTCCGCTTCACAGCCCGCAGCTCTCCCGGCACGCAGCGGCCTGCGGGTACCGGCGGCGGCCGTTTACCCGCCTCCCAGCCTCCGCGAGCACAGGAGCCGCCAGAGCTGGGCAGGAGAGGAGGGGAGGAGAGGGGAGCGCATCCTCCTGCTGCGCTGGGTGGGTTCGGTACGGGTTGGGTACGGGTTCGGTATGGGTTGGATGCGGTCACCCCCAGCCCGTCCCATCCCGTGCCGCTCCTCACCTGAGGCGGCTCCGCGCTAGCTCCCGGCAGCCCCCGCGCCCGCCGCCGCTCCTCCCCCCATCACGTGACAGCGCCCCCTCCCCTCACACACCCCGCCCCTTCACTTCCGCCTCAGCCTCCCCGCCCCTCCCCTTCCCCATCG
>WBNH01010259.1:20367-117644 GCA_013401255.1 Urocolius indicus
TCCCCCCCGGGTACGGTCCTGCCGGAGCTTTTGTTTGTCGCCGGGGCGCGGGGTTGGTTGATGCTCCGGGTATCCCAGTTTCTTATCCCCCCCCCGACCCCAACCCGAGGAGCCGCTTATTTGGGAGCTTCGCCCCGAGCCTTTCCCAAGCTCCCCTGCCTCGGTTCAAGCGGGGAGGTGGGGGGGTTAATGTGGGGCCTCGGCTTTGAAGGTGCGGTGTTGTTGCGAGGAAAGTTTGGGGAGGGGGGGGATGGGGGCGACTCCGGTGGGTGCTGAGCCCCGGCTGGTCTCCAAAGTGTTGTTTTGGTCGCCGCAGAGAGGGATATGGGGTGGCTGAAATAACGGCGGGGGTGCTTGGGGGGAAGCCCTCGGGGGGATTGTCTCGCCGGGTTTGGGCGTTGTTTGACTTATCAAAAACCCCCTGAAAGGCCTCGGTGGTACAAAGACCCGTTTGGCGAGCCGAACTTCCAGGGATAACCCCCCGAGATGAATGTCGGTGTTGGCAAAGATGGGACTCGCTGTCGCAGGTTGGGTAGCGGTGCGTGGCTATCCTTGGTGGCTGCCTATATTTGGGCACTGATTTGCTCAAATATACGTGTCGTGATCTGCTTCTTTTTTTTTTTTTTTCCCCTGTGGCCCTTCTGCTGGAAAGGCCAAATGTCTCCATCCACGCGGACGGTGCTGCTGGTTTCTTAGGTCAGATGCAGCCCTTGGGTTGATCTGACTTAGGTTTGGTTTGGTTTTTTTCTCTTTCCTACTGATTAAAAGGAAAGCGTACCTGTCAAAATGTCTGAAATTCGGTTAAAATGTGAAGGGGCCCAACTAAATGCTTAACTCCATGAAATAATTGGAAGGAGCCTTTCTGGAGGTCTGCAAGGATCCAGAAGTAAGAGTTTGAGCGTAAACGTCAAGTCGAAACAAGAGTCTCTTCCTTAAGCGGGATGTTTACATTGAAATCGCTGTCGCTTGCTCTCGTTTCTGGAGCTTAATTATGTCCCCTGTAATTTTAAGACGATGGTTTGGAGTGCTGGGTTTATTAAGCACCGTGGAGCAGGCGGTACCGTGAAGTAAGCCATGAGTACCGTGTTTCAGCGGGGTACCGCGGCTAAATGGTGGTCAGCAGAGAGCGTGTGTGTCATCCCTGCCTCACGTGGGGAGGGCACCCACAAGAAAGAGTTCTCCTGAAATGCTTTGGTATCTGCCATGTGTAATTTGTACATCCGTGTCTTGCGCGGAGCGGCGGTTTTGTGATGGAGCTGGAAAGAGTTTGAGAAAAGCCGTAATTTGTGATGGGGTTGGAAAGAACGAGAGAAAAATACAGTTGGAGGGTGTTGTGAAGAAGAACTGAAGGTAGCAGCCATAGCTGTAGCTCTTTCGAACAGTTAGCCGTGAGTTTCCCGTAAAAACGAGGTGACTTTGATTTCAAACACGTGAGAGAATTCGACAGCAACAGCCATTGTCAAACAGGCACATAAAAACCCCTCCTTTAAAGGCGAGAGCCTCCTTTCAGTTAGCTTACTACAGGCAGGAGAGTTGGACAGCAAAAGGCTGTCCAGGAGTAAAGGACACAGTTTCCTTTTCATTCTCTCTTTTTTTTTTCGTGGCAATGCTTCCTTTCTCAACCTGAGAGACCATTGATCTGCTTTCATCTGTGTGTGGAAACCTATAGCGGCTTCAGGATTACGCTCCCCATGTATGTCGAGCCGCAGATCTGCCTTGCAACTTTCATGACCTACAGCTGATGAGATGTATTATTTATTACGGGGGGGTTTAACGCTTTAATTTCTTCCTGACTTAGTGGTAAAAATGGTAGGGTTTGATTTATTTAGTGCGAGGGCTCAGTAAAATAACCCGAACTGAATTCTGAAGCTGGGCAGAATAATTCAGAGTCTTCTCTTACTTCAAATCCTAGAGATGAAATTACTGAGAAACGCTTCATTTCCATCGGCCTGCAGCTCCTGCAGCCAACATCTGTGCTGGAAAAGCTGATCTGCAGGGGGTGGGTGGGGAATATCCCTCCTGAGGAGCCTCTGGTGGGGCTGGGATTCGGAGTCATGTCTCTGGTGGCACAAAGGTGGCTCAAGCTCATCTGGGGCTTCTGGCTGCCACCACGACAACCTCTGAAGGAGAGTTGGCGTGGCTTGGGTTAAGGAAGGCTGCCTTATCAACAACCATCATTAAAGGGCAGTACGGTTTTGTTTGGGTTTTTGAGCCAAAGCTAGTCATTCTTTTCGTGTATTCCAGGTTAGTGGTTTCCCAGACACTGGGTCAGAGAGATTGTTTTGAATCAGCAAGGAACCTACCATGGTGAAATGTAGGCTGTGCTAGACATGAAGGTGCTGTTCGGGCCAGGCTTATATTTGTCTTGAACAGCCTTTTCCTTGGAGTTGGCTGTCTTGCCTTCCTCTGTAGACTAATGTCTTAGTTTCTGTTTAGCCTAGATAGGTGGCTGTTTGAAGACAGTCTCTATGATGCAATACTGTCAAGACTTCAACTTTTCTTCGATGGCATTCCTTTCGTTCTTCTTTGGCTGTGGAGGGATCAGTCTTTCTCCTTGTTAAAGGGCACTGAAGATCCCAGCATAAGTAACAGACCACTCAGAACTGGAATGCCTTGGCTTTTGTCTGAGTTCCTTCATTCAGTTTCTCGGTAGATTATTTTGTTTTCCTACTACTATTTGTGGCAATTCCTTGCGTGTGGAGGATCAGCAACTTGAATACAGTCCATAACTACAAAATTAGTTCCCGAATGGGCAGCGAGTGCTTGTTGTGGATGTTCCTCCTGGAAAGCAGGAGGCCAGGGGGGTTGGCCCCTCACGCCCATCTGGAGCCCTGCTAATGTCCGTGTGTCTTTCTACGGGCTTAGGAGACCACATGCACAAAGCAGCTTGCGAGAGAAGAGTCTATTAATGGCTCAGGACACAACGTTTGAAAGTAGCTCAGCTGCTTTTTACAAGTACCGTTCAGACTTAGCAAAAATGGGGAGTTTGGTTTTGTTCTTTGGGGCTCCTTCGGTTGCTCAGGTGCTTGGTTTTGTTTGGTTACATTCCAGGGACTGCACTGGTTTCTGCTTTGTACCAGTGCAAGTGGATATCAAGGTTACCATTGATTTCAACAATAAAAAGATACAGGATACACATTTTAATGTTCTTATGTCATCAAGAGCTTGCTTGTTCTTTTAAAGAGTTACTTGAATGTTTTAAACCACAGGCTTTCACTGGCTTTTCTGTGTGTTTATTTTTTGTGCTGTTAGGTGGAATAATAACTGCTCAATCACTTTCCAGTAGGCCTGCGGAGGAACCAAGGCCTGTATTAGGAATAAAATGTTGGTAGAGCATTGGAGACAGATAAAAATTAAAGCAGCCTGAAAGCTGTGGAACTAGAGTTAAATCAAGTGGGATGCTAATAAAAAGCAGCAGTTAAGAGATTAAGAAGTGCTGACTCTTTTCCTTTCCTCAAATTCCAACTTCTTTATTATAGCAGCACCTTTATATTTTTTTTCCATTCTGATGAGTCTCCTAACTTTGCATTATTTTGAACACAAGGTAGAATGTCCCAAACCCTCTTCGCTTCATGAAGGGTATGAGTCCTATGCATCCATGTTTAGCTGTATACCCAATATGAACAGGAGTACATCAAAGTACCCAGATATTTTAGAGCAGTCCTGAAAAGAAATAAAGCAACGATCTGTATTTTGGGCCTCTCGCCTCAAAGTTGTTTTGATGGGGCACCTGGGAGCAGGAATCAGTCATTACTGTTAGACAGCTGGTCATAGACCTTTGTGAAAGGAGATGGTCATTTGGATTTATCTGCGCCTTGGCAGGTGTTGCCATCATGAAAATCACCGTTACCTCCTGCTCTTCCAGTGGGAATGATTAAGGAACAATCCCCAGAGAGGGCCTTTGAGTGTTGGTTCATTTGGTGGGAGCTTAGAAACATTGTAGGAGGAGATGGGGAAAGCTGGAGATGCACATGAGAGATTTGTCACAGTGTTGTTCCTTTGGGGTTGGGTTTAATTTTTTTTTTCCTGGAGATCTGTTTCAGAAGCTTTAAATTTACTTTAAAAATGAAATTCTAGAAGGTCTGGAAATTGCTGTTGCATTTTCTAATAACTTTCCTTATCAATGAATCACAGAATCTCAAGGGCTGGAAGGGACCTCAAAAGCTCCTCCAGTGCAACCCCCCTGCCAGAGCAGCAGCACCTAGAGCAGGGCACACAGGGACTCATCCAGCTGGGTTGGGATGTCTCCAGAGAAGGAGCCTCCACAGCCCATCTGGGCAGCTCCTTCAAGTGCTTCCTCACCTCAACAGGGAAGAAGTTTTTCCTTGTGTTTCTTTGGAACCTGTTGTGTTCTACTCTGAGTTAAATTCACCGATGTTCGGGGTGGGGGGGGGTGTTTCTTCTTCTACAGGGAAGTCTTAAAGTAAGCAAACAAATAAAAATTGTTACCTTAGCACAAACCTGATAACTGAGATCTCTGGAAGAAAGATGTTAATTACATTATTCCCATATAAGGTGAAGGTGAAGCCCAGGATTTAAAAAAATAAAGAGAAATCATCTCATAATTTGAGAATAGTTTACATTTTCAGTGGCATTAAATCTCAGTTTTTTTGTGACTTACTTAAAGAGGAGTAATCTGAAATGTAAACACAGCAACCTGAATATTGGAGCCCGTGCTTTGCAGCATCGGTAGGATGGTCTTGCTAAGAAAAATTCCCAAGTGAGGGAACCAGAACAGTTGTCAATTGTTTGCATTACAAATCCTGTTGGATCAAATGGTGATATTCTCAACATTTAGATAAAGAGAGGCTTGCAGTAATGTTGCCTTGTACCCTGCTGCCAAAGGAAACAAATGCCATTTAAGTTTGGACAGAAGTCGGCCAAACAGAGCCTAGGCCTATATATATCATAAATACAGCCAGGCTCACTTTTCCATTCCTAATGTTTCAAAAACATGTGAATGAATCTTCAACTTGCCAATTTTAGACCTGTTTTTTAAGCTCTAGGAGATCGTTGCCAACACGTTATTTAGGATTATCTGTTGTGACAAACTAAAGCCCTTATAAAAATGTGGAAAACAAGTTGTGGGGGTTATCTTCATGCTTCAAGCTTTTACTCGTGTGCCTTGTATATATTTACATGTCATAAAATCATGGAATGGTAGGGGTTGGAAGGGACCTTTAGAGATCGTCTAGTCCAACCCCCCTGGCAAAACAGGTCCACCTATGGATACTCTGGCATGAATATCTGTACACATGTGCATGGATGTATATGTGTATGTGTGTGTGTATATATATATATGATTAGCCCCACCACAAATGTCATGTGTTTTGCTAGCTAGAGCATTGACAATAACAAACAGCTGGCTTTATATTTGAACTGTGCACTCAAACTACTTCTAAACTACGTCAATGTTAAATTTCTTTTCTCTTTCTGCTTTTAACTGGTGCTCCACAGATCTGCATCTGTTTCATGGAGGTCATTTTTCTTTATTTTATATTATGTAGAGGACAAAGACCTAGAGAAGTTTCTGGATGAGAGGAACATTTTGCGAGGGGTGGGGGGGGGAAGTATTTGGTATTTTGGTAAGCAAACACTGCAACAGTGACCAAATGAGATCACTGATTAAAGAAACCAAACAGTCAGAAATCTGTCGTGGGCTGCTTTTGTTGTGTACAGAAGTTCCTTTTGTCTTTATGGGCTTGGAGGTAGAAGAAAGGGAATACTGTCTTCCCATCCCAACCTTTATGGGGAAGAGGCTTGTCTGGAGCAGACGATGAGAAGGAATGAGATTCAAGAGGCAGACATGTTGATATTGATTATTGACACAACTTGGTTTTATTACACGGCTCTCGAGTGTGACCGCTTGAAATGCGAAATGACATTCTCAGATCTGCTGGTGTTCCCAAGTTTGGTAACTTTTCTTAACACGTTCTTAAGTCTTGAGAGAGAAAAAGACATTGGAAAATATAGTTCTGTTTTGCAAGCATTTGTTTTAAAGTTTTCTGGCTTTTCATGGTTTTTTTGTCTTGAAAGATCAGACCGTGTTTCTCAAGGACAACCCCCTTTGAAAAACTTAAAGTCATTTTCCTCAGAAGACCCTCATTCATACTATCTTGGGAAAGGTTAGGCTTTTTTAAGGTACTCTTTCAAAATACGCTTCCTCCTTTAACATTTTGTCACACAGGAGTTCTTGCCGAAGGGATTCTTGGCCTTTTTAGAAACTGTAATCTAGTTAAAAGGTTTGTTTATGCTTCCCATCTCTGTTCTGCTGATGGTATTAGAGTGCGGGGCCAGAGCCAGGCAGCTAACTGTTTATAGCAGTCAAACTTCAATTAAAGCTGCAGCCTTCAGTTTACTAAATATCAATATGTTCATGGCAGCTGCAAATAATTGCAGAAAGGATGAAAGCACAGTGGCAGCCTATGATTTTTTTTCTCTTAATAAATTCTTTCTCACTTGTTCTTGTCGTATTTAGAACCTTACACACACTTGCAGATTCGGGAATGCTTTGCACTTTGAAAGACACCGTCTATGAAAGCCTGAGATCTGTATTTGGGACTGCACCTTCTCCAGGCAAAACGTTTGTTCATTTCAGGGAAGTTCTGGCCTCAATGAAGGCTGGAGAGTATGTTGCTCTATATTGGAACAGGCATCAACGTTTTTCTGCCACCATAGGCTGTTGTCCAAACCCAGTTGAGTTTTTGCTACTAAGGTAATTTAAATATTGAGGGCCAAGTCCCATCTTCTCAGGGTGGCAAGAATGTGCTGTATTCAGTGGACAATAACTCAATAATTTCTGTGCTGATAAAAACCCCATTCAAACTAATAACACAGATTTCATTTACTACTTTAAACTTCAGGCTGATGTCGGGCTTGAAGGATTATGTATTTAAAAAACATGTGAATTGTTTGGAGCCTTTTAAAACACACGCACTTCTCCTTGAAGTCTTGACTTGGGTGTTACTAAGTAATAAAGCACGGCTGTGTCTGTAGGCCGCCTGAACCATATCTGGCCTGGAGGCTATTGGTTCCTCACCTCTGTTTTAAAATTAGTAAAATCATTTGCAGCGTGATTCATTTCTAAAAATGACTTGTCCATCTGTGCAGAGCACACGAGCTATAAAGTTGCAGTGCTCTCTCTGTGCTAGCGTTGATGGGGTTCATTTGCTGAAAGTTGCATGACTTCTGTGCCGTCTTTGTCGTAGCTTTCGTATCGCTTTGGCCAAGTCACTGTTCTCTGATAAGCACGTCTGTATTAGGCACCTAATTGGGGTGTTAATGAAAATGAAAGGGGACTTCATTCTATTTGTAATATCAATATTTGTACTCTTGATATTTTGTTATTAAAAAAAAAATCTATGTTATGAAATCTCTACACTAAGGAAAAAAAATAAAGGGTCTGCTCTGTTTTCGCTGATGTCAGTACTAAAATATTTATCAACTTCCTTGGGTGCTGGAGCAAGCCCTAAACTTGAATTTTTCATGAGTTCTAACTTCACAAAGGTATTGGAGAATGAGCCGTTCTAACCATGTCATGATCCCAAAAGCTGGTTCTTAGGCAGCTTCCTAATCAACCGGTATGTGGGTTCCTAGTGGATCACCTTACATACTTTGCTTTTCTTCTTCTTGCTCGTGGTTCTTGCTGGTCTTTTTCCCATTGTCCTTTTCTTAAAAACTTCACACTTACGAATCAGTCTTAATCATTTCTCGTAACTCAAGCCAGTATCTGATGTAAGAGTTGTGCTAAGAATCTGCAGGCACGTGGTGAGGTAGAAGGTGAGCATAGCCTCAGAACTAAAAGATGAACAGCAAAGGGAAAGGTAAGAGTATTTTAATGTAAAAGCACCTCAGAAATGCTTCATGCTGTAAGAGTATTCCTATGTAGGAACTGCATCAGTGTTCTTAATTATCAGAGCAATAACTGGCTTTTTTCCTGTCAGAATGATAATGTGAACTTGTGGAACCTCCTGGTTACTGTTTTTTCCTTTTATTTGAAAACAGGTGATTGGCTTTATCAAGTATTGATCTATGCTGAATACAAATAATGTTTATTCTTTTTTAAGATAGAGGGTTTGTACAAGCACATGAGACACACATCCCACAGGGGAGCTGCTGGAAGTGTGTTATTCTGAGTTTTAATATTATTTCATTTAACGAAACAAGGGGGAAAAGTGTTAATATTCAGCTTTTGCTAATTATGGGAAATGATTCTAATACTCTGTGTGTGCTAAAATTTGTTTGTACTCTCTGTATGTCCAGTGTTCCTGAGCTTCTCTTACAGAAAAAATGAAATACTGCTTTGTTTCTATTACTTAGTTACTGTTCAAAATGAACATGTAACGTATGAAAATACTCATTATAATGGTGGTGGATGTAAGCATTCATTGCTGACAACTGGGAAACCTTAAATTGAAGATATCTCTACTTATTGTTGTCTTGAAAGAAAGCTCTTTATAGAGACTTCTGCCTCATGTCCTAACATAGGGTCATAGAACCATAGAATGATTTCAGCTGGCAGAGACCTTTAAGCTCATGGAGAGCAGCCTCTGTCCCAGCCCCATCACCCACCAGCCCATTGCCCTCAGTGCAACACCCACCCGGCTCTGAAACCCCTCCAGGGATGGTAACTCCAGCCCCTTCCAATGCCTGACAGCCCTGGCAGCAAAGACACCCCTCCTCACATCCAGCCTGAGCCTCCCCTGGTGCAACTTGAGGCTGTTTCCTCTTGCTCAATCGCTTGTTACCAGGATCTGCTAGAGCCCTCCACAGACCAGGGATGGTTTAGGATTAGGTTATGTGAGTCCGTATGTTCATTAAAAATTTGCAAATCATTACTACATTTTTTAATCCCTCATTAATCCTGTCCAGTGTCATTGGTAATTGCTCTGTCCTCGTTCCGCGTAGACTCTTTGATCGTTTACTTTTGCTTTACTCACTTTGTTTTGCTCAAATACAAATACCTAAGAACTTACTAACTGTTACTTGGTTGAAGAAGTAATGTTTGGTGGTCAACTCGGTGGCATTTTCCTGCGTGTCGGTAGTGCAGTGAGTTTGGAATGCCGTGAATAAACCTGAAAGTTCAGAGAAGACATCCCTGGGTAGGAATACTTTTTTCTTTCAGTGCAAACAAAGGCTGGTGAAGCCTGCTGCACCGGAGAGGCAGGTTCCCTGAAGCTGCAGGGTGCTGCCTGCGGATGTGTGTTCCTGCTCTTCACCCTGGTGTTTGACATTAGGTACACTTACTGGTAAGGGAACAGGGTGTTTTACTCTCTCTAAAAGAAAGGAGGATTATAACTGAAAGTTCCTGTAGGGCCTTGTGGTGTGGGAGTAGGAAGGAAGTGAGTAGTGAGACGTTAGGAAGTAGCAGGCTTTGGGGAGAGGGGTGGTCAGGAGTGGAGCAGCATAGAGGGGAGTGAATGGCAGCAGGGTGGGACGCAAAGCGAGCATTTGGGGAAGAGTTGAAGGCTGGAGCTGGGGCAGTGCAAAGGTGGTCAGGGCTATCACAAAAATGGGAAGGTATTTGTGAAACAGGGACAGTGTGGCTGTGTGTAAAGTACTTGCCTTGGCAGAGGGAGGAGATCCAGTAATGTGGTGGGAAGGGGAGATGGTCACTATTTAATGAGGGGGGGGGGGAAATGGACAGCCTTAGCAAAGATATAGCCATGAGGCTTCACACTTTTATTTTCACACACAGTATTGTCTAGAAAGTGCTGCTTAATCACAGTCTTTACATACAACAGAGTTTCAGGATGATTTGAAAAGGAAAATAAGTAGGCATCTGACCACTCTCAGGCATATAAATAATTTCACATACTGTCTCTTTGTTGCTGCGTAGACTTGGAAGAGCTTAAAGTTGTGACAGGCTTGTTCATCAAGCATATTGGGACACCAAGCCCCCACTGTTTTCAAATGATAACTGCTATCAGTAGAAAAGAAGTGCTTCAATATCTTTGAGGACTTTGGCCTAGATGTTTAGGTTTCCACGAGTTGAAGTCTCTAGGCAACTAAATACATGACTTGAGTTCAGCTTTTTCTTCTTTGTCTTGCTTCAGTTGTGTCTTGTGGCTGAGGACTCCACGTCTTGGTTGGAGGAAAGCATTGGAGAATTTTGCCATTCCCGTAGCATAAGCAGCTCTCTTTGTCAAAGACCTACGTGTTTAAGTTTTCATTAGGAAAAGCATCTCACCATTATACTCTGTAAAGGGTGACTGAAATGCTCAGCATGCCTTCTCTGGCTTGCCATTGTTTTGTTTACTTTGACTATATTCTTTCTTACTCATCTCTTGAGTAAACGATTCGAATCCCCTGTTGTAGGTTCAAGTCTTTTTTTTGTTATAAATTTCTGAACCTCCCTATTTTATTTTTTATGCATCCTTTTGACATCAGATGACCAGAAGTAAACACAGTATTCCTAGCGAGGGGAAACCACTGATTTATATGGATTATTCTCATCCAACATCATGCAAGCAAAATCAAAAAATAGCTTGACTACCTAATGATACAGAAATGCAGAAGGATTGCCAAAAATTTTAGCATTTGTTAGCTTTACACTTGAGCAAATGCATTCTGGTAGAGAATTTAACTTCTTTGTTTTGACTCTTCAGAGTTTTCAGGCTATGAATTTATTCCACAAAACCAGAAGTGTGGGTTTTACAGTTAACAGAAATAATAAAGTTATTTCTTAAATTACTTGCATCTTCCTTTTCAGATAAATCTTGCTTGACATACACAGGGACAAACACATTCTTCCCTTGAATAAAGACAAAAAAAAGCTTTGCTTTTTATTTTTTTTCCTCTTAGTGAACAGAAGCTTGAATATGATTTAGCAGTTTCTAGTTTGAGATCATGGTCTGAAGTGACCATGGCACAGGAAATATATTCAGGATACCTTAGTGAAGAAAGGAGTGTCTCTTGAATAACGTGGGGTTCTGCGTATTTTGAGTGCTTAAGTATTTCAACAGAAGTGGGAACACAATTTTTTGAGGAACCTGAGCAGAAGTAGGAACCAGATGTGTTGATTTTTTGTAGGCAGAAAAGAGTCTGCATTTTCAGAGTTATCCTCTGGTCCATTTGAATTCAGTGATTTGACTGCATGATTTTACGTGCCTCTTCTGGACAGTGTTTTCTGGGTATTTGTCAATCATAGCTGGAGCCTTGGTATTACTGTAATACAGAATAATAGTAATAATGAGGGAGGTTTTTTTATTTCATTGACTTCTGTGAAAATCATTTTGGAGCTAATGCAGGGAGATGACTTTACACAGCTCAATGAAGAATAAAAAAAGGAAAGTGGTTATTTAGTATGAACAGTAGAAGAGGCTTCTTACCATGAAGTTGTTGCAGAGTTTAAATTCAAATTGCTGATACTGAGCTATGTTAGCTGCTTAAGCTTGGCTACAAGGATGTATCTTTGCATGTACAAGAAATGAACTTATTTTTTTCCTTCTTTTTTTTTCCTGTTCTTTAAGACTTTAAGAATAACACAAAGCAAAAAAAGCTAAAAAAAAACCCCACCAAACCTGTCTCAAAATATTTAAAGGTATGTTTTTCTCTCAACTGCAACAGCTATACAACGTTGTTTCAAGTAAATATTCTGATACAGTTTTGCCAAAAACAAGCAAAAGGGATTTGTTCTATCAGCTGAAATCAAATTACCTGCAAACCAGTGATGAGTGAGACATTTTCCCCATGATTCAGCATTTGATGGGGGAAAAACAAAACCTATAAATAAATATTTGCTTCAAGTTTGAAAACCAAATTTGAGAGGATTTGTTTGTTTTTTTTTAATTTAGATTTTTCTGTAGAAATACCCAGATTGATTGACTGTTTGATTTCAGACAGGTTGGAAGGGAATCTAACAAAGTGAAAACACCCCATTCTGCGTGAAATATGACATGCTCAGAGCAGGACCGGGCTCTGCTAATCTGTCTTATGGGTTGTTTTCACTGTTATAAAATATAAAATCTTAAAATCAGACTTAATTGTTTTGGATAAAAGTGAGGCAAATAAAGTCCTGCAACATTACAGTAGGAGGTATTAAATGGGGAAATACATGGAGATGTTAAATATTTAAGAGTGCTGGCCTCATTTTCATTTATAACTTTACATTCCCTTTACCACGACTGTTGTTTTATGCTGTATTTTAAAGCAAAATGCCTTTTCTACATTCTGTCATCTAGTAAATTTCTTTTATTTACTTTTTCTAGTATTATGCACTGTGATTTGGTGCTATTATTGTAATCTTAAGTGTTTGTAACGTCTTTTCAGTAAGAAAACTTTAAACCAATGCCTGGACAGAGCAATACTTCTGTAATGGTAATTGCTCACCTAAATTTGAAGAGAGTATGTTTGTGTTTATGTGCTGCTTCGTTTGGTGGTGTCATCTCATAGTTCTGCTTCCCTCGGAGATGCCTGGAACTTGAAGCTGTCAGAGTGGTGAGCTCACGTTTAGCTGTGAAGTGTAGCATGTTTTTTCTCTATGCAGTGGAGAGAAAGAAGTTTATGGCTCGGGCAAAACATTTTCCTCATTTCTGTAGAGACTTTGTGTAGCGTCCAAAAACTTTTTCATAAATACAGTTATAGAATACCTAAGGTTATTACATTCATCTTTTCAAGGGCAAAGGATTTTTTTCCCACTTCTTTCCTTCTTGATTAATTTTTTTTTTTTTGAGAAAGGGAGCTGTCAGAGTGAACTTTATAGTTTTTCCTTTGTTGAATTGACACTCTATAAAATTCTATTTTAGCAGATTCGATACAAGAAGGAAGAAAACAATAGACCACAAGTAGGGCAAAGAAGAAAGTTGTAGGTTATTAAATCTTTTCAAGGAGACCAGGAAGTAGTTCAGTGTGCTCAAAGAGGTTCCTGTGTCAGCATCTGAGAAGTCTGGAAGAACTTCAACCAACAGTAGGTAACGAAGTACAGGATGTGAAGGGAAAACTGAGCTACCAGCATGGAGGAAATTTGAGATATTTAGCCTATTTCAGAACGGATTTTGCTTTAGATGTCTTCCTGCTCTGCAGTTGTTGAGAAGGTTTTGAGTGCACGGATTAAAGAGTGAATGCTGATGTCTTGAAATAGACATTTTAATTGGCTTTTGGCTTCCCAAATTCTGGAATGAATTTTCATTAAGGAGAAATGAAAGCTATTGGAGCAATTTGACACTCGCACAGCCCTTTGGGTTTTGGTGGTGCTTCCTCTCTCCATGCTGCTTTCCACAACCATGTATATTTTACTGAGAGTTGTCCCCTCGTCAGGGCATGGGCAGTATTAATAGAATTAGCTAGGGGTCATTTGACCAAAAAGCTCGTGTCATAACCTGTCAACTCTGTTCTCTTTGGCAGGTGAGTTGGGTATTTAGGCATCTGTACTGCTCCATCTGGGGCACTGGTGTTGTGCTCTGCACCCCACTGAGGTTTCTCAGCTGGATTTCACTGTGTCTCCAGCAGTGAATTTGTCAAAAGGACATCAACATATAAAAAGAACAAGTCTTAGGTGTCCTCCCAGCCCTGTGAATTGGTAATGCTTCAGGAACGTACAGGAGACAACCTGGGCTGTGTGTGTTTGGAGTGGGGCAGGTGGAGCCTGGTAAGCTGTGCTGAAGCTGTCAAGTATGTAAGATCAGTCATGTCCTTGCCAGTTCAGACTTGTGTTAGACTTGCACGTACTGTGAGCGTAATCCTTTACTCAGATACCATTCTCACAGAAAATTGCTTGTAATTTTAGGTGCATGGGCTTGGCCTGGCTAAGTGCTTGACTGGTACCGACCCTCTCTGCTAACAAGGGTCGGTATCAGCATATCCAAAAACTTAGAGCAGTGGCAACGTGTCTGGAGCCTGCTGGCAGAGCCCAATGCTTCCAGCAGTGCTGGCTGTATCCCAGATGTGTATGGCTGTATCTTGCATTGGCACTTTATTGTTGCTAACTTTCTCAAATCCTAACTGCTGTAGCCAGCCAGTGAATTATTACACTGTTGAGTGGTGATGTTTGTCTTCCTCAGGCCCTCTTGTACGAATGTTTGCCGTCACCTGCTTTCAGATAAGGTACAGCTCATTCAATTCTATTCTTCATTTCTACCTTTTCCCAGCCACTTCCAAACCCCCTTCTGCCACCGTGCAATGGGCTGTGCCTGCTCAGAGATGAGCTAGTGTTTCAGCAGGTCACAACCTGACATTTTGAATCACAGACAGCTTTCCACCAATCCCTTCTGACTGTTAGGAGACACTGGCTCCTCTCAAAGAATCATTTATGGCAGGCTGGAGAGCTCTGGCTTCTGAGGCAAGGCAGTTGAAATGAAAGCATACATGAATAGTGGAGAACTTTTATCAAGTCGGTTAGGCATACATGGAGCTTCTCTGAGAGTATGCCATTTGTCCTGTGCCTAGCCAGGGAAATGAGAATTATGGCATCATGAAAGCAGGTGAACATTATCCAGACTGCATTTGGGAATCAGACCTTGTGTTTTGGGTTCTTGTAATTTCTGCACTCAATGAGGATACTCATTAAATATGTTACATTCAATATGCAGTTTATTGAGCAGTGTAATGACAAATAGGACAAGTGTGTCAAGTGAGATCTGGTTTTGCAGAGGATGATCTTGCTTGAGTTACCCATGTTTGTATCTGTTCATGAAATTTCACCTGTGAAGATTACTGGCTGATAACACAGGACTGGGTTAGCTGTATTAACTCTTTTCCAGTAACAAATATAACACGGTTCTCTTGGCAAAGTGTACAATTTCTCACAGCTGGGAAGACCTGCCATTGATTTATTTAGTCAATGGTAGGCCTATACTTTCAGAACAATGTGATTTCTAAGAGGAATATTCCAATGCTGTTTCAGGAGATTTTGCCCTCTCCTCACTCACGTGACTACCACAGAGTCCCTGCTACGCCCATGCTTCAGTTACAAGCCCAGCAGTTATGGGATGATGTGCATTTCATACTGAGGCTAAAAACTTGCCACCTGAGTGCTGCTAAGGCAGGGTGATCCTTGTTGCTGTGTCATGCTGTGCTCTGCACCACAGAAAGTATGTGTGTTATTGTTTGAATCTGAAGTGGACAGAGGATGCTGCTGTACGCAAGCACATTTCAAATGGACACAACTGCCCAAGTGTGGGCTAGGTCCAAGTAAGCAAGGCACACTGCATTAGCTTCATATCTTTGCCTTGCATGAAGATGTGAAAGGAGAAAACCCGATGTGGTGGTAAGGAGAATGTACTGTTCATAGAATCATAGAATCACACTGTTCTCTTTCACAGTCTTTGTGTTTGGATGTTGTAACACATTGGTTAAGGTATTCCAAACCCTTAGACTCTTCAGTAACAATGTGGGATGGGTGCAGTTTCCTGATTCCTCTTCCAGAACTTGAAGTGACACCGTATTTAAAATCAAAACCAAAAAAAAAAACCCAAACAATTAAAAAAGTACCAAGACATTAAACTTAGCAAAAGTACACGGAAAGGTATTCTGGTTTCCTGCCCACTGCTATGTTCATAGTTAGAACAATGTAATAAACCAAAAGTGGATGCAAAATTGTCCTTGGAGAGATTCTACAAGGAATCCAGAATAGTGACTTTTTCTGCACTGAGACTTTGACTGTATTTATATATTCTTCATCTTTTCTAGCACAGATGAAAGGGCCCAGATCAATGATATAATCTACCAAGTCAGACCTTATTTTCTCCTTTTGAGTAAGTGGTATCTTAAATTTTTGCCATAGGGGTTGAGGAGCTTCTCGAGAAGGAATGTTTGTCCTCTGACCATTTTGGATTATAAGGCCAGAATAAATACGGAAGGGAGAGCACACCAAATCTATAAAATATCAATCTGAGTAGAACAAAAGGATTCTTTTTATCTCCTAATGGAAAAATACCCTGATTCTTCCCCACCCCCAACAAAAGGAATAAATGAACAAAGAATTCCACTGAACTAAGACACCAACAGAAGCAGAAAAGGTGAAAAGCCACTGCCAGTGAGGGAAGGCAAAAAGGAGGGTCATAAATGATTTGTTGTGTGGTACACAGGCTGTTAGTGCTGTTAATGATTGAACTGTTTATTGGGGGATTACAAAGGGTTAGTGGGCTGCTCTGCTCAGGAATTCCACTGAGTCTGGCAGAAAGGAGCAAAAGTAAGGCTGGCAGGATGCTGAACCAGGACTCCAGGTTTGCCAGCAGAAATCATTCTCCCCGCTGTAGCTCCCCAAGCCTGGGTGAGGAGCCCAAATACAAGTTGCTTTCTGAGCCCTCCTTTGCTTAATTCAAGGACAGGACATACTGAGACCAACCGAGACGCTCCTGTGATGTTAATAACTATATAGCACCGTTCACTTACTGGTGTGATAGAGTTACAGGGAGCGTGGAAGTTTACAGAAATATGCAGTAATACTTGCTAGACCTGTAAATCTAGTTTGAGGGGTTGGGTGTTTTGGGATTTTGTTTTGTAAGGGTTTGTAATAAATGCAGACTTCCTAATATCAACTGATAGTTACATATTTGCCCTTGTTTTGAGTTCATCTTAGGCGCTACACAGAAAATCAGGAAAATTGTGTTACTGATACCTTTGCAGTTAGAGACATCCAGCTCGTTACTTGTAATACCCCCCATAACTGTAACATTATGGTTTAAAAACTGGTAGTCACTTCTTCTATTTTACCCCACCATAATAAAGATTACAACTGCCACTTACTCCACTGCAGCTCTGGCTGCTTCTCATCTGGTTGTTTTTTAGGCTCACTGACTCATATTCTCTTCAGTTGTGTCCCCACGGGTGGTGACCTTAAAGATGACTCGGAGGAGTACTGTGACTTGTTCTGTGTTTTGTTTTGCTATTCCAGTCTGAAATCATACTGCTCCTGTTCATAAACCTATCATGCAGAATCTGATCATGAGGTCTATATTTAGAAACTGGGGAGGAACCTTTCAAACTCCCTGTAGTAGATGGGAAGAGGAGGAATACCCAGACTTGTCATTTCCCCACAGAAGAGGCTCTCTTCAGTCTCTGGAAACATATCTGAGGTTGTACAGCAGTATGATCACTCAGTGCCTGTGTTCAAGATTTAAGTAAACAAATACATTTTTCTGATAGTTTCTCCCGAAGTTATAGACTCATCTTTACTCTTACCAGCTCTTCTACGTGGTTGCATCAATGCTTGTCTGGAAAACAGACAGTTGGTGTTCAGCTGACTCAGGTAGCTCACGCAAAATGGTGAAAAAGATAAGGTTTAAGCAATGCTGGTTCTCAGCATTAGAAGATCAGGGGAATACTGAGGAGACAGGAAAGATGGCACATCTTGGCCATTGTAGGATTTGTAGGAATATTTTAAGGTATCAAATTACACACACCCTCCCCCCCCCATTTGTGCAAATATCGTTAATCCAAACCATGTGTTTGTATGTGCTTTTGTTTTACCTATTGATGATATGAAGTTTGGGGCAAAACACATCTGTAAAACTCTTTGTGGGGATTCAACCACCATCGAGCAAAATTCATCAGCTGCCTATCAAACTACCCTGAGCTCCACTTTCGCTGTAAGCTTATGCTTACAGGGACAAACCTGGGTATCATAACTGAAGCGAAGTAACTGTTAGTGTGGCTCACTGTTGCAAGTAATTTGAGCTGACTCGTACTGGGGAGGTGAGCAATTGCTTGCAAGGAAGCTCTGGAAGGCTGAAAGTTGTTCTTGCAGCAAAGTATGACGGTATTTGGTATGTGTGCTGCCTGCTCTTGGTATGCTGTCTGCTCTCGGTATGCTATCTTCTGGGACTGCTTTGCTCCTTCATAATAGAACACACAGTATAGTAAATGCAGAAGTATAATAGAACGAGTAAGGGTAAATGTCACGTTTTGCTTTCTTTTTCCTCAAAAGTTGATGTCAAATGTTGCATTAAACCTTAGTGTATGAAGGCAGAGATGAACACACCACTTGGCTGTGTATGTTTAGGTTCATCTGTAAACAAGATGGAGAAATGATGCTTATCCTTTCCTCACAGAAAAAAACCCACAAATCTATTTCTAAAAAGTTCTGGATTTTTGCAGCTGGTTTTGGACACTGGGAAGAAGAGAAAGTGGATTGTCCCTAGCTAGCAGTTCAAGGCATCACTTAGGAATATTTCATAGTACAGTTGTGTTCTGCAAATGCCATAGTATCCATACTCATAAGCAATTTGTGCTTCTTCTGAACTGGCTGGCATTGTTAGCAGTAAGTTCACAATGAAACCTCACTAGCTAAAGTTGGGGTTAGTAGGTGAAGTTTAGTACTTCTCCCTGTAGCTGCCCTGTTTTCCCAGACATCCTCAGCCATCTGTTCCAGAAAAAAACCAATCCTTTGGGCATGTCTCACCACTGAGTATGGTGCAAAGAAGATTCCCCAGGCTGCCTCTGAACCAGGCTTCTCTGGGCCTAGAAGGACCTGCTGCGTTAGAACGTGTCCAGGATGACAGACCTCACCAGGGTCACACAAAGACCTCCCAGGCTTCAGTGCTCAAGTTGGAGTGTGTCTGTATGGTCCCAGTCATGCAGGAGATGAGTGATAGTATCACGTTTTCTTCTTTCATGTGTGGGTATTTAGAGACAGGAGATTGTTGCTTTTTTCCCGTGTGGAGTGCAGGAAGTTTTTCTGGCATTAAAGTAGGTTGTCTCAATTTGGAATTTTTCCTTCTTAAACCAAAGCTGCTTACTGCAAAGGAAATGTTAGGGAAAAGGGTTCTTAAATCAGAATGCATGTACAAAATGATGGCTGGGTACCCACCCACAGTTTAAAAAATAACTACTGAGAGTAGTACTGTTCAGAAACAGCAAAATAATTGTGTGGAGGCTTTAAGTGGTGGAAGGTTGCTATTGCCTGTTCTGAGAAAATGCAGAGGAGAGTGAATGTCTGACTTCAGATGAAAACTTGAATTATAAACATGAAACACTTAGGTCCTGGCAAAGCTTTTCAGCTACTAGTTGTGCACAGTGCTCAGTAACATACAAATATGAATTTGTCATAAAGACCCAACAACTTGGAAAGGAAACAGGCATTGCAAGTGGATCTGGAAGATGAGTTTGGAAACACAGAGAAGTTCTGTGCTGGAACCTCTCTGAAACTGAAGGTGTGGTGCCTGATTTTTTTATTACCTGGTGGATCTGATTCTTAACCATAGCCATACTAACAATTAAAAAAACTAAAAAGTAAATACTTGGTGCCATGCTGTGCTCCTTTATTAAGCTGGAAACATACACCAGTGGATGAGGGACTGACCACAGCTTATGTTGAGATGAAGTACACCTGAGCAAGTTCCTCTTGGAAGTGATGGAGGGATGGATGGAGCAGGCTGGAGGGATATTACTCTTTGGTAGTTCATTTCCTTTCTCTTTCAGTTCAATTCAGACATGTTAATGAAGTAATCCTCATCGATCCACCTTCTGGGGTTTTTCTAATGGCTTACAAAAATTCCTCTGGATCACTTATTTACCTAGAGCTGTCTTGTTAGAATCCCAAATGAACGGTGCCATTGTTACTAGAGTCGTGTGTCCTTACTCTTGTGTCTTGCTACTGCAAGTACTTGGGTCCCCATCCCTGGGAATATTTACAGGCCGTGGGGCTGAGGGATGTGGTTTAGTGGTGACCATGACAGTGCTGAGGGAATAGTAGGACTCTGTCTTCAAGGTCTTTTCCAACCAAAACAATTCTGTGATTCTTCAGCCCCTATAGACAAGGATAGGTGCCGTTTTTATTATGAAACATTTACTTGAAAACAGGCTTGTTCCCTTACTCTCTGTATGGCTGGCTTGGTAACATGGCAGTTCTCTGTCCGTCTGTCGCACAAGTCATCTCTATAAAGTTACCAAACTTTGAAGGGAGAAGAGAGCATCTCCTTCCCATATTGTCTTTCCTTCTTAGTTGCTTGACTTTCCTGGTCCAGAAACTTTTAACATTGTACTAATACTTAAGGAAAGGGCTTAAACATCTCGGCACTCTTCAGTGTTTGTCAGTACACAATTCATCCGTAGAAGACGGCAATTACATGTTTCGTGCGTGGGATTGCTGCTGGGGATGGGAGAGGAGAACATAAAAAAGCTGCCAGTTACTTTCTGCTTGTGTCAGTGCTCTTGCTAGCTCATGGAGAGCAGAGCCACATCTCAAAAGGAAATAGAGAAAAGCTCTGACATGAGACTTCAGGAGTCAGAACTCCTGTTTTCAGCCATGTGCTCTAGTGACTTTATAAGCTGCGTGGTAGCTTGGCAAGGCATAGCATCATAGAATCACAGAATCATGGAATGGTTTCAGTTGGAAGAGACCATTAGGCTCTCTGAGTCCAGCCTTTGTCCCAGCCCTATCAACCCCTAGACCATTTCCCTAAGTGCAACATCCACCTGTCTCTGAAACCCCTTCCAGTGATGATGATCCACTGGACTTAGATGATCTTTAGAGGTCCCTTCCAACCCCTACCATTCTCTGGTCATTTATTGGGAGAAGAGGCAGTTAACAGGTATTGAAGTTAAAAGTGACAGGACAACGGGAAATGTTCCAAATTGCACCGGGGGAGGTTTAGATTAGATATTAAGAAAAAAAAATCACCAAAAGGGTTGTCAAGAGGGGGCTCAGGCTGCCCAGGGACATGACTGAGTCACCATCCCTGGAGATATTTAAAAGCTGAGTAGATGTGGCACTGAGGGACGTAGTTCAGTGGATGTGGCAGCGCCGGGTTAATAGCTGGACTCGATCTTAAAGGTCTTTTCCAACCTGAACAATTCTGTTATTTTCTCTTCAGCTGTGGGCCTCTGAGGTGTGATTGCAGCATATTTAGGCATACTCCAACTAGCTTGGGAACAAAAAGAAGCAAACCAGCAGCAGAACAGGCTTCAACATGCTCTAGCCACTCTCACGGGCGCTTTTGCTGCTCCCTTTTTTGTTGCTATTTGTACCCAACCTAGTGAGATTAAAACTAGGTCATGTCTTTCTGTCTGTCTGCAGTTACACCCTTGTGTTTGCAGTGTAGGCATACCTGAAGTTTGATTTCCTTTACCCAGCAAGTCTTCCCTCTTTTTCCTTCTCCACCCCAAAGAATGGAGAGTAAATCTGAAGCCAGAGCGTTAGATCAGAGCTGCTTCATCTGGTAACGCCAGGAGTTTATTACTGTGGTTCTTCCTGAATGTAGCAAGTAGAAGAAATAGCACTTTGCTGTTTTTAGGAAACTGGAGAGTTAACGTGAGTGTGTATATTCATCAAATATTTAAATACAAGATGTCAATTATACCATTATCTTAGCTTAGGTAAATTGCTCTGAAAGCTTGATCTGTCCTGTTCTGTGTGGTCAGGATCATTAGATCCCTGCGTGGACTTCTCTGGGGGCAAGTCCAAGCCTAAGAATATACTTCTCATGCCCACGTGTAATTCTAAGCTATGGTAATTATGTTCTAAAAAGAAACAAAAAAACCCACTCCAAAACCATTTCTAGGCAAAAAATAACTTTTAGTGAAGTCCATTCATATTCACAGTGGCAAATATCCAAACATCCTTCTTTTTGCCTACTTCCTTTCCCATCCTCCACTCTGAAGGGCTGGGGTTGTTTTTTTTCCTCAAAGAAAATAAACTTTCCCTTCCAGATTCAAATGCATTTCTGTTGCTGCAAATCTCTTAATAAGCAAATAGGAAGGGAAGACCTTCAGGTAAAAACCATCATCGAAACCCTAACTCTCTCCTGTTCAGGGCATTCATTCTATATTTCTCCCTTCAGTTTAAGCATACCATTTTTACTGTATGTTGTTTTTTTTCTACTAAAGCTCTTTCACAGAGGAAATGTCTGAGCAGAGGTGTTTTATACCTGGATAGGAAGGTTTGTATGTAACTCAGTATAGCAGTAAGATGTGTTTTAAACAGATAGGAATGTGGAAAATGTACAGGTCTTGCATGTTGTCAGCTCACATTGTCATGATTTTTCAGCTTACCACCATCCCAACTTTATTTTAGATAATGCAAGCCAGATGGGTTATTGTTAGTTTGTCTTCAGGATTCTTTAATGATATGTACTACTGATGCTGAGGCAGTATGCATTATATAATAATGATTAAGGTTTGTGGGTTGGTTTGGGTTTTTTTTTACTTTGATTGTTTTGTTTGTTGTTTTCAATGGCAGTTAGGGATCAGGTGTTATTTGATCATTTTATATTTCACTAGGAGAAAGGCTGTTTGAGAAAGAAATTGTGGTTATGCTTTGGAAGAAAGAAGAAGAGTAATTTCTACAAATGCAGTAAATAAATAAATAAATCTGGGGAAAAAAAATGTATGCAAGTACAATACTGCAGGAAACATGAGACAGCATAAAACCAGCCTTCTTTGGAGAAATATTTGATCAAGTATTTTTCTTCCCTGAGCAGTAAAATCCAGATTAATAATTGTGACACTTGTCAGCTTCTAAATATTGTCAATTTTAGAAGCTCAATTACAATTTATTTTCTTTGTAGATCATAATTTCAGATAAATATCACTAAAAGGCAATTCTGAGCTGAAGAGACAAAGGCAATTAAATTCTACATTAATTTGTTTACTATTGTCACATGGAATAAATTGACTGTAAGTTTTCATAAATTATCTAGATGTGCCAGGAGAGGAATAATTCTGTAGAATATTGGAAAAGGGAAAAAATCTGAGTTCTTTTTTTGTAGTCCTCGGTTTAATCAAACATTATGCAAATGATACTTTATATGACAAAAACAATACAAAACAGTGCTAATGTTGAAATTCATATTGTCCAAATTAAATTGGAATGCCAGTGTTTTCTTTTACATATAAATAAAAAATAGGGGAAAGGAAGCAGGGACAAGAGGTGAGTAGGAGCTCTGTGGTTTCAACACCAGTACTTGCATGTTCTCTGTTTCCAAACAGTGGAACTTCTCATGAGCATAAATCCCATCTCTGAAGCAGCACATATTAGCTTGAGAAGATCAATTTCAAACTCTTGGATTTTTAAAGATAACCTTCAAAATGTGAGCCGATGCAAAGTAGATTAACCAGAAATGCAAACAGAATCGTTGCTTCTGCTTGAAACCTCACTGAACGAAAAAGCAGCAGCAGAAAGGAATTGTAACAGTTTGGGCTGGGTTTTTCTTCTTCCTCAGGGTGCTGCAGGCAACGTGAAAATTAAGACAAACGTCTCAATTTTTTTGCTGTTTGGAAAATCTACGAGCAGGAATAACAGCTTCACTTCCTCAGCAACTAACACCTTGTGCTTTTCTAGATTTCATTATTTTTGCTAGGCTTTTAAGATAGATGATAGAATATCCTGAGTTGGAGGGGACTCAAGAGTCCAACTCCTTACTCCTCACAGGGACCTAGAAGTTAAAACATGTATTGAGGTGCATTACTCAGCCACGTTTGAAAGTGACTCTGGTCCATGGCCACTTCACTGGGGAGCTTGCTTCAGTGCTTGACTGGAACAGATAAGGTATTACGTTGACCGTAATACCTTGCTTATAAGCATTTCTTGCATTTAACTCTTTAGATTTTTCATGTTCTTTATTGTATCTATGGCTGAAATGAGAAACAACTGCCATGATTTTCATCGCTTAGAATGGCTTTCTCTTTGTTACCTGAAAAAATACAGGTGAAGGTTTGTCCCTAATGTTAGCTGTAAAAGCTAATCTGGTTCACTTTGCTCTTTTTTTTTTTTTTTTGTTTTTCCTTTTAAACACGACAGCAAGACAGCAACAGTAAAGTCTGTTTTATGGATTTCCTTCCAGTTCCATCTGAATATGCTTAGGAATATGTTATCCTTTGCTGTAACTGTTGTATTTTGTGATATCTTCAGAGTACCCAACTTGTTGGGTTTTTTTTAATCTTTTCTAGCTTGTTGTTTAATCTTTTGTTTGTTGGGCTTTTTTACCAATTTCAAAGCTGAATCTATTGTTGCATCCTCATCGGGACTTAAGAGGCAAAGAAAAGAACAGTCATTTGACAAGTGTCAGCTGAGAGAGATTAAGTAACTTCCTGAAGCCAGTGTCAGAGTTGGGATTAGAAGTCTGTTCCTGCTGTAGTCTCTGAACACTAGATTATGTTGTTATTTCTGTCCTGAATTCTAGTCTAAATAAAAGAGATATTAGAAGGTACCATGGTGATGATTCTGTGTGTCCTCTTGCCATTACTCATATCTGATCTTGGAAGAGCAGAATGTATCACCCATGTCTAGCCACTATACAATCAACCCTCTTTGTTCAGCAATTAAGCTTCTTTTTTTATTTTCCATGCATGTGTGTAACAACAGTTTCTAAAGATACCACTTTGAAAAAGTATTGAAGTAATTTTCATGTGCCTGTTTTCACTTTGGGCCTAGTTACGTGACTGAAGGATTTCATATCATCTGCATGCAGCTGAGAAATAAAATACTAAGGAGGGGGTGCAAATCTTCTCTTAAAACTTTGTTTATATTCTAACACTGACATGAAGGGGGAGTATAAGCAGGCCACTGTAGGCTGTTAACATTACATAGACCAGAACTAGAAGATAAAGTGGCAAGAATACGAGCCTGTGGCTCGGGTAAGCATCTCCAGCTTTATAAGCAAGGAGCAAGCCTCCATCTATGCCAGTCCTATAAGTGATTCATACTTTTCAGTTAGTGATTGGGGCATATTAGGAAGAGTACATCAGCAGAAGAAACAGGAACCTGTGGATTAATTTAGTGGGAATTTTGAAGTGAATTGAGGAGGTGTCAGGTTTATAGCCACGTGGATTTGTCACACGTTCCATTCACCGGTGGAACGATGAACTTGCCATGTGAAAGCTACCTTGTCAGAGCTAAAGGGCAAACATGAATTGGCCTAATAAAGGTGCCAGTGGGGTTTTGTTATCATTCTTTAAGTAGAACTTGGGCTTGATGCCATTTTTAAACAAAGATTTTAGGCAAATAGGTGTACCAGAATCATGCACATCACTGTATTCAATCAACAATCAACAGCAAAGAGACACAGGGCAAATTCTTGTTGCTAGTTATCATATCTGTGCTACAGATAGAGTAAGGAAGGACAGTTCAGGGCACTTTTTTCATGAATACTATCAAAATCTAAGGCAAAGCAGAATACATTATGCGTGGTTGCATGGTTTGAAAAAAAAATACTCTCAAAGTAAGGCAATTAGCATCTCTGGAAATTACTGCTTTAATGACTACTACTTTTTTGTGCTTAGGATAGTGAATTAGACTGCTGATATTTGTTTTAACATACTTTAAATATTGGGCTTCACTGAGTTTGCACCCAAACAAGTATAACTCGGATAAAAAAGATAAAAATACTAAATCCACAGTCTCAATGTAGGCTGGTCAATGTAGGTTTAAAAAAAAAACCTCAAACCAACAGCCAACCATATGCATGTTGGTTTATGTTTACTTTTTCAGTGAATAGAGAGTTGGTAGGTTTTTTTAATGGACTTCTGAGTTTGTCAGAAGAGCGAATGGTTGTGAGATGAAGAACTTTAATCTCCACAGGTTTGTCTGCCTGCCTTTGAGAGCAGTACTAATTGTTACCTTATGGTAGATAATAAAACACATCTGTTCTGTAAAAAGTAAAGAAGCTTTCTGCCCTTTCTTCAAGTCTTCAGAGTCAGCCCATCCTTTACAAGTATCTTTTATTCTTTGGGTTTTCTCTTCTTTACAGGTAAGTATTATACATGCTTACCCTAGCAGGATAAAAAAAACACCAAAAGCCTGTCATCTGAATGTCTGGTGTCTGCCCTCACTTAGAGGGCAGTGGATCCCTGTCACATCTGTATGACTTTCCTAGGAATAGCAGAACCTTCAGTCATTCTTTGGAGAGAGACTTCTTGAAAGCTACTGATGCATATCTGCAGTGATGGGACCGTTTGGCTGGATGCAAAGAGCTTTTTTTTTGTCATCCTTTTTGATATCCCAGTGGGCATGAACAGAGGGCAACGTCCAAAAAGAACGGTGTTTGTGATGTTAGAGGTTCAGAGAAGTTAGTGTGAGAGATAACAATGTAAATACCTTCTGAACATTTTCCTTCATGTTAGAACCACAGAATCAGAATCACTTTAGTTCAAGAGGACGTTTTAGATCATTGAGTTTGGCCCAGCACTGCCATGGCCACCACTAACCCATGTCACACAGCCACACAGCTTTTAATACGCCCAGGATGGAGACTCAACCACTGCACTGGGCAGCCTGTTCCAATGCTGGACAACCCTTTTGGGCAAGAGATTCCTACTACTATCCCATCTAAACCTCCCCTGGCATTGCTGCAACTCCCAGGCTTGACTGGATCTTCCAGAGGGAAGAGCTGTTTGTTTAGGCTTTCAAGCCGTTTCTTCAGCGTGTCACTAACGGCCGTCGGGGCTCTGTGACCACCTTCTCATGTTTGTGTGGCTAATTGAAAAAAAAAAAAAGAAGGAGGTGTGTTTGGAGCGGTCTGGCTAAACAAAATTAGTGTGAGAAAAGATTGTCTGGTTGTTAAAGGCGTGTTGGGGTGCCAGGGGAGCATATGGTCTGTGGTTGAAAGGTCTGGGGCTCAAATGGCTGAGCCGCATTCTCAACGCTGTCACTTACTTCCTATGTGCTGTTGTATTGATCACACTCTCTTGCATCTGTGCTTGAAAAAGTGACTGATGGCAGCCCTGCGTCACTCTGAATATAACGTGAAATTTATTCCTGTTGGTAGAGGGCTCAGGATTACAGTAACTGAATACACAAAGAAGCTGAAAACAAGTATTCCTGACAAGGTTTATGGGGGTATAATTTCCAAGTTATTTAGTGAAATTTCAGCCATGTAAATTACGTCTGACTCATGCTCACAGTATTCAAAGTTAGCTTTTAAAATACACTTTTGGAAGTTTTCAGTGTTGCAGAGGCACTGTTGAGGCAAAGAGGAGAACAGACAAGTAATAAACTGAAGATTAGCAAGCTCTGAGCATTCTTGGCAGTTGTGTAACTCCAATATCAATTTGCATGCCTCTATTTTGTTTTGCTTTTAAGTGGCCTTTTCGTGATATCTTTACTTTTCCCATGTATAATGAGGAGAAAAATGACTGCTATCAAAACTGAAACATGCCAAGAAGGGTAGAAGCTTCTCACTTCTGATCTTGCATAATGATTTTCTGTCATATTCTCTGTGTGTTTCAGAAGTTCATCATTGCAAAGACCAAAAATGTCACAGTCAAAATTTCGTGTTTGATTATGTAATTACAGAAGTCCCAACATGATTTGGGTTTGGTTTTTTTTTTTTTTAGATTAAAGGTAGACAAGGTTCAGTGATACATGTGGCACCTTGCTTTTAGGAGTCACAGTTCAGATTCGTCCTGCAGATCTCGATAGCTTTGCAAAATAACAAGTTGTCTCAACATCAGCAACACAGCAGTCCTCTCTCACCTACGTTATGGAGTAACCTGATAGCAGGGACCTCTGAAATGGGTATGCTGGGAAGAACTGAGAGAAGGAAGGAGATATTTCACTGCTGTCAGCAAAGGAAACAGGGCATGCCTCACATCTACCGAGAACTCGACTCGCTCCCCCCCGGCCCGTCCCCCGGAATTGTGTGCAGCTCGGCCCCGTGGCAGGTGGCCTCTGAATCTGCTAATTGCAGCCTAGCACAGCATGTGCAAAACGCTTCCTGCCTTCTGTCCTGCTTCTGTGGGAGCCCTTTTGGTGCTATCCTGTCAGAAGCCGCAGCAACAGATGTGCTCAGAAAAGGCAAGAGCTTGCATTTCATTCAGTTCGGTTCCACGTTTTCACAGGACCATATGGTTTATATAGATGTTTTGTATACATCTGATCTAGCAGCTGATTAGAAGTTAAGGATTAAATGCAGAATCAAGCTTCCACTGAAATGTATGTAAAGTGACATCAGAAACATGACTGAGCCCTAAAAGTGACTGGCCTGCCCAGGCCCCTTTGTGTTCGAGAACATAAAGCATATTCAAACTTTTTAATCCAGTATTTGAGATGATTTAGCTCTTGCAGACCACTTTGAGTTTCAAAGGTCCACATACGAAATGTCAGCTTTGCTTTTTAAAATTATTGTTGCCTACAAAGAGAAACATGAGATGTTTTGCTGATGATCTTCAGAGTTAAACGATGAATGCAGGTGTCTGTTTGTGAGCAGGTAGTGCTTTGTAACGGCTCTCTGCTGCCTGGACTCAGTTGCTGCTCCATGCAGTTGGTCTTTGTGCAACAGACGCGGCAGAGATGGCCTTGCATGCTGACATTTAAGCTGAGACCTGCCCCAAGCAGTTGTGATACCCTTAAAGATGAGAAGGAATTGTTAACACAGCTGAGATAACAAACTTGGGCTTTTCCAGCACCCAGACTTGTTTCTCGACTGAACCAGCCAGGACTTTGTCTAACGTGACTCCGTTACCATGGTATATTACAGTTATACTGGACTTCTTTGCTCTGAGTTTACACTCAGTCTAGTTGAATTGAGAAAAATGAACTTTCTTTTCTGGTTTAAGAACTATTACAGGTGCGTATAGATAACAGGAAATAATTGTGTGTACAGCCCAAACAGCTATTTTTGTAGCTTCCCTTATCACTACTGATAAGGCATTATTAAAAATAGCTGGGTTTTGTCTTTCCATTTGGAGAATATTCAGCTTTCTACGCAGTTGTAATTGGACAGATATAAAAGAGACATGGGAACTTAGTATGGGAAATGGAAATAGGATCCCATTTAGATTGAGTAGCCTTGGAATTGAACAGCCCTCACAATTTAGAAAGCATATTTTTTTTCTTGAATTAAATGATACGTGTGTAAAACCATCAGCGGAGGGGACTAGTACCATGGAATACTGATTAAAGGCATCTCTGTTTCAGATGGTTGAAACAGACCTCCTAAAGTCTGAAACCATGGCCTGGAGGGGACAAACCAGAAAATGTTGCTTGAGGTTTTTCTGAGTCCTGTTGGTGGGATGTTTGGTTAGGAATGAAATAAAAATTGAGGAGAGACAGAAACAAAATAGGACCCAATGGCATTCAAATAGTTTATCATCATCAGGTTTACCTGTGGTAAATGTAGAAATACCCCGAATCTGTGTGATGATGTGCTGGTTAGGTGCAAAACACAGCTGCTGCCATTGGGGAAGGTGATGTTACACAGCTACGGCAGCCGAGCTGCACGCAGGCAACTGCAGAGGCAGCAGCAGCAAAACCTGTGTGCAGTCAATGGCCTTTTCATATCCTGCATTGTCTGCCTTTCCTTCCAGCTTCTCCTTGGTATGCTTGGGCAAATTAAAATGGGGCATTTTCCAGAACTCATTGATGATTTAATCAAACCTGTTAAGATATACCTTTATATAATGAGTATCCATCCCAGCTCAGGGCAGAAAGCCCAGTCAGCGCTCAGCAGGCCAAGAGAGATTTAGCCTACAGATATCACCTCGGTTCTCCTGCCTAACTCTGTTAAAAGTAATTAAAACATTCCACGATAAAAGAAAAATCTGTAATTAAAATCATAGGGCTGCATCCAACCATACAGAAGCCAGAACAGCTCGTGTCCTTTCACTGCCACGTGAATTTGGGGGTAGGGAGTAGGGCAGTGGTTGAGTTTTGACCCACGGTATTACGATGAGATATTTTCGGTTCTGTAGGAGCTTCATCCTTTTCTGGATAAGATAAAATTGAAGCCTTCAGAGTTGTATGTGAAGGCAGTTCTGCTTCACAGAATTGACTAATTTTAATTGTGGTTTGATATCAAAATAAATGGTATATGATGCCTCTGTGTAAACGTCATTTCCATTTTTATAGGTATGAATCAGTGTGTCTTTTCGTGTGTGTAAGAACTGTGCCCTTAATTTCTCACATACGGCATTTGAAAAGTGGCAATGTTAAAAAAAAACGTTGAAGCAATCTACTGAAAGCTACTAAAATGGTCAGATGACCGTGTTGATACGTTAAAGCAAACAAAACCAAAAGCCTCAACCATCCATTTGACTACTTTTTGCTGTGTTGAAGTCTGAAGTTTTGAAAGTTAAACAGGATGTGTTCGCAGAGTTGAATTGATGCAGAAGAGAGTAGATCAGGAGTAGCATCCTGCAGACTCGCACAGTTCCTAAGTAGCTTTTGAAAGCAGCCTTGTTTTCCAGTACAGTGGAAATAATGTTACCAGATTTCAAATATTCGTTTAGAAGACACCTATTTGTTCATTTTTTTGACTTTTTCATTGACTAAAGTCAGGAATTCATGTACAACCAAAGCATTTCTTGATTCACTTTTAAATTCTGGAGTTTAATAGGCTTTAGAAACGAAGTATTACCCTATATTACTGTGTTTCTGGTATTGGGTTATGAATATGCTAATATAAATTAGTATATTCTGACATTTGCAAGTGTGAGAGATTGCATTTAAATAAAGTACAAGGAGTCACTCCATCTGCATTCTCTGTAAACCTGCCTTCTCGGAGTGATGAGCTCTCTATACTTTCCTCCACGTGTAAGTGATGCTGAGCATGAGATTACCAATAGAAGATCCTTCAGACCTTCATACCAGGCTGCCCGGAGCTGTGGTGGAGTCCCCATCCCCACAGGGATTCCAAAGCGCAGAGGCTGAGGGACATGGATTAGTGCTGGGCAAGCATTTGCATTCAGTGATCTTTTCCAACCTAAATAATTCCATATGATTCTATGTAATAAAATCTTGTGCAGATAAAGAATCATTGCTAATTCTCACTGATAATCTTGAGGGGAGTTGGTGAGAAGTGTCCAGTTATTCAGAGCAACTGTGGGTTCTCTGACTACATAGTTCAAAAGCTCTCTGGCTGCTTTCTCTTGCACAGAAGTGTTACTGAGTAATAGGAAGTGTTGATGAATGAAAATTCTCCAGCCTCCCTGCTATAGGTGCATATGCTGTTACCCAGATATATCTGTTTTCCCTTCATGCAGAACTGCTTCAGATGTGCTGTTGTGAGGCTTCCAGCCTTCTTAGCCTAGTTGAAGCCATAATTTATTTAAATACTATGAAAGTAATGCTCTGCTCCTCTTGACAGTTTGCAGTGACTGATCTCCCTGAGTGATCTTAAAGTAGCAGAAACTGCAGCTCAAGGTGGAATTACAGTTGGCAGGATTTGTCTGGTGTCACCGGAGGGTTTCTAAGCAAAAAAGATCTTCAGGTTGTATGGGACACGTCATCGTCGTTGCCAATCTAAATCCCGTCAGGATGCAGTTCTCCTGTCCCCTGTGCAGTTCTAGGGTCAGCAGCAGATGGCAAAAGGGTTTGCTGCGTGGTTTTTGTTTCTTCTGATGTAATTTGCATGGAGTATGACTTCAAGGATTTAACTCCTTTTGAAAAACAACAGTAGTGGAAATGCGACAGAAGTTGCGCTTTGTCATCTCTTCAAGTTGTCTTAAAAGAAACATACGGTTCTTTCTGTGTGATTTCCCGCGAGGCTTCGTCCCTGGAGCCCGTGGTTTGAAATTTTCATAGGAGATTCTTCTGAAGAACAATTACATTTCTAAGGTTTCAGCAGCTTTTTAGCTGCTGCAGTGGAGGACTGCTCTGTGATTCTGGTTTGGGAAATGTTTGCCTTATTCCTGATGGCTCCTTTCCTGCCATGCACATTCTTGCAGCCTTTTATGAATCTTCTTTGTTCATTTTGGTAATACAGCTTCTTCTCGTTGGAAAGCCCATTTTTAAAGTATCTGGAGCCCATATAGCATCTGAAGCTTTTATAAATATAATAAATAGTAACAGTAAATAAACAGACTTGTAAGTCATTTGTGCTTCTGTGCTCTCAATCCAGTATCACTACTAGGTAATTTTTATTGTTGCCTATTTGTTACTATCTTTTCTTCATTTACCCAACCTGCTACACTCACTTTATGTTCAAAGCCTTGACACTGAACATACTTTCCAGTTTTTTCAACACCTCACCTTTTTTCACCTATTTCTTAATATACCAGATAATACTGATAAATATATTGTCTTTAGTTCCATTAATCTGCTTTCTTATCCACATGTTGAGACACAAAGCTACAGTGCACATATTTACGTATTTTAAGCAATTCTTAAGATGTGCTGTCTCTTAAAATGCCAATTAATGCAATTATTAGTCCACATAATTACCCTAAAAGCTGTAGGAAATGCTTTCTTCACGATTTTTGTATTTTGTGAGCTCTGATTCATGTTTACACCACAGCTTGCATTTCCCAGTGCAAGGAGTAGTTTGTGACTTCTTAAGCAAATTGGCATATATCATTAAAAAGGGACTCCTGGAAGTACTAATTCACATTAAAATAGTACCTATGGGATCTAAACTTTTGTATCTACTCTTCTCTGTTTAGAGTTGGGTTCTTTCGACTTCCCTGAAGACTACTAGATTTTAAAATTTAGTAGTCTAACTCCTCAGATTTGAGATTGGAGTTTTCTACTTCATCTGGAGAGGAACGAGACTTGTTTGAAGTGAAGAAGCAGTAACCATACTGCGCCTTACACGAGAATGATTTTGCCATGCAAATGCTTTACTGGTGTTGAATATTTTTACACTTTACACATAGAATATGTAATTGGAAAATTTGTAATTTAAAATGTTATTGTTGTGTGGCGTGTTTGTTTCTCTGTGGCTTATTCAGCCTTATGGGAATGCTGATATGGCTGTAAAATCTGAGGGTGGGGCACAGCTTTCAAAGTGCTGTGACATTCTTGGACTTAGTTTCTCAAACTTGGGGTTGTTTTTTGTCAGGGAGTGTGGGGTAATTCATGAGCTAGAGTTTCTGCCCATTAAGATTTAAAAAGTAGCCCACCATTTCTTGAGCATTGACATTTTTCATTTGTTTTTAGAGAAGTTTTTGATCTTTGTTGATAGCTGGGCTCAAGGATTTTTTCCATCATCTGTCAATCTCAGCTTTGCAAAATATTTGTCAGGTAGGGTACAAACCTTTAACTAAGCCACGTTGAGGTTACCAATTGAAGAGTTTTATTCTTCGGAATGATAGTTGCCAAACACTTTGCCTAGGAGATTAAAATAAACATGTGAAGGAAAATTTGGCTGAAGCTTTTGCAGGCAGACAATCACAGAATCTTAAGAGTTGGAAGGGACCTGGAAAGTTCATCCAGCGCAACCCCCCTGCCAGAGCAGCAGCACCTAGAGCAGGGCACACAGGAACTCATCCAGCTGGGGTGGGATGTCTCCAGAGAAGGAGCCTCCACAGCCCATCTGAGCAGCCCCTGCCAGTGCTCCCTCACCTCAACAGGGAAGAAATTCTTCCTTATGTTTCTTTGGAACCTCTTCTGTTGCAGCTTGTCCTCTTTGCCCCTTGTCCTACCATTGGCCATCACTGAGAACAGCCTGGCTTCATCCTCCTCACACCCATCTTTTATGTATTTGTAAACATGAATGAGGTCACGCCTCGTTCTTCTCCAAGTTAGAGACTGGACTGACTCATACTGCCTTGAGTTATCTGTACTGCCCATTAGAGCTTTGTTCCTGCAGTGAATTGAGTATGTGATGTTCTTTTGCAGTTATTAAGACTTTCTGTGAGAACCCAATGCCTGTTTGCAAGTTTACCCACAGTTTTGTGGAAGAGAAGAAATAACGTGGGTACTGTGTTGACATGCAAGAGTAGTGATGGAGCATGTTTCGGCTCTTCCACCTGTAGCAAAACTGAAGTGTAGATGAAAAATCAGAAGAAAATAAGAGATGAGGGGGACAGCTCACATCAGTAGGGAGAACACACAGATGAATATGAATGTGATTTGATTTGAGACACGAATGGTTGAAGAAGTTTCAGGAGCGCAAACAACTGTGGTCAGAGATACAGGATCCCTTTGGGGCTGCAGTGCAGAAGAGCAAAGCTAGAAGAAGAGGGAGGAGACTAGGGAGGAAAGTCCTAAAAATAATGAATAATGAATAAAAACTTCCGGTTTTTAGTGTAAAGAAATATCTCAGGTTCATGTTGTCAGCATTTGTGTCTGAATTCAGGTTTGTGCAAAGAGGAAGAAGCAGCAACCTATGATTCTCCTTGTTCTCGTGTGGTTGTGCTGTGGTCCAGGAGAGCCATGCAGGGTCAGGTCTGTGGCCCATCTGTAGCCCTTTCTGTATCCCATCTGTGACAACGAATGGTGCAGGGGCTTAGCAAAAGTGATTGTATAGGGATGTACTTCATCGATTATCAGAACCTCAGATACCATCAGGCATCTAGAAATGAAGGCTGGACTCTCACCATGTGTTTGTAATAGTTACTAGTGGATCTGTAATCCACAACTGCTGTTTCCTTTTTGAAGGCATTTCTGTCCTCCACAGCCTCATAGCATTAGGAGTACTCTCACCACTCTGTATGTTGCTTTTAAGAGAATAGGAACCTCTTTCTCTTTATATTCCTGAGACCACACGGGAGATTTTCTGTGTGTGTACAAGTGTGTCAAAAATCTCCTCATAGAAGAGGCAAGATCTGGGAGGCTGTGTGTGTGTGGCCAGCCCTGGCTTCTCTTGCCTTCCACCGTCATGCTCACCCCTGCATTCAATCCTGCTAGGGAGACACACGCTCTGGGAAGATGAGTCGATATCCTTGAGACATTCAGGAAATACCCTCTGGGGGAAGTGCAGGGGAAGAAGCTGGGAAGAGGCATTCAGGGAGCCTAAAGGGAGTTCAGTACGTGCTGCAGACATAGAGAGAGATGAGAGCACCCAGGGAGACAAATGAGAGATTTACATCTTGGAGCTATTTTAGATTATGTTATTCTCCATGGAGAGTTCCCATTCAGCTCAGAATGGTGCCATTCTTGTAAGTATTTTAGTGAAACTTTGTGATATCATTGCATATTAGAAACTCTGGTTATATTGTAGAATGCAGAAATACTACAAGAATTATCAATTTCATCAGGGCTTTTAAAAATAAATGTATTGCAGAAACGGGAACTGTCAAGGCAACATGAAATTAACACAGGAGTTTAAGGACAGCTTTAACACTGACGTAAACTGTTTGTATTACCGATTTTGAAAAGGCAGTCCTGACAAACTGGGAGACATCACTACAGGGGAAGCACAAATCAGGTACAGGAGCCTGCTGCCTACCTTCCTACTGCTTCTTGCATTTGTGTTAATGTTTGTATAACCTCAAGATGATTAGAAGCTCCTATCTTACCTTCCTCCCCACTCCCCCAAAGTGAGTTTTGGTCATAGAATCATTATGGTTGGAAAAGACCTTTAAGATCATCAGGTCAAACCCCTCACCTCACGTTGCCAGGTCCATCACTAAACTAAACCATATCCTTCAGCACCTCATCTATGCCTCTTTTGAATATCTCTAGGGATGGGGACTCCAGCACCTCCCTGGGCAGCCCCTTCCAATGCTTAATAACCATCTCGGTGAAAAAGTTCTTCCCAATGTCCAATCTCAACCTTTCCTGGTGCAACTTGAGCCCATTTCCTTGTGTTCTGTCATTCATTACTGGAAAGATCAACCCCCACCTGGTGTCCAGTTGGATGGTGATGATTAGTGTGATACTTTGCAAGAGCCTCATAATAGGGAGGAAGTCATGGTGGTGGTGGCAGGATCATGTGCTTGTGCTGATTTGTAGGGACAGATGAGTAGAGATGGAGAGAAAAAGCATATTAGTTTGTGTTGCTGTAGTTGACTGTAAAGCAGCTGGGATTTGGGAACACGGGTACTTGTAGGGGCTTTTCCCCCCCTCCCTGGGAAGGAAGCAACTTCACCTCCTAAGCGTTAGAAACAAAGATTATGATGATGATGAAGTTATGGCACTATTTACAGTAAGTGGTGGAAGACGGAAGAAATCTGTAGCATCTAAACCAATTTTGCTAATGACAAGAGTGACTCAACAACAAACTGACGTTGTAACCTCAGCTGCCTAAAAGGGCCCAACTTACCTTCAAAAATACTTCCTTATGTTTCAAAAGAAAAACTTGCTGAGATGTTGAGATTTGTTGGCAGTATCTCTTGCTCTTGCAGTACACAGGATTCGGAATATCTCAGACCTTGACAACCAAGAAATGAGAAGTTATGGTACAAGAAAATCCAGATTTAAATCTTCCTCTGCTGAGCTGGCAGTAGCGACTGAAAATTATTTGCATGCTAAGGTGTAGTTGTACAGAACAGTGGAGGGAGCAGCTCAAGTATCTAAATGGAGCTGTTGATTGAATTTAAGGAGATTTATGAAACTTTCCCCGTTGGTCTCATGTACAGTCTTTCCATGTGTTAATGCTTCGTTTCTACTGTAAATGAGTCCTATTTTCTGTCTGTGAGATGAATGGGAGATATACTTGTGGGTTTACTGGTATTTAGTCAAAGTACAGAGCTGGTTGTCATCCAGGGAGGGGGAAGTCTGAAAGTGCACTTTACCTGGTTGAATGGTATGTAGTAACAGAGACAGACTTGTCCGATGGACACAATATGGAGAAAAGGAGATTACAGTTAGATGTAACGAAAATTAAATCACCGGGAAGATGGTTGGACACTGGAGAGGTTGTAAAACCTGTCTTTAGAGGAGCATGAAACTTGATCAGTGAATGGCCTGAACACCTTCATCTAGTTGGATCTCCTTTAAGCAAGGAGATGGACTTGGAGACCTCCAGAGATCTTTTCCAACTGGCACGTTCTGTGATTCTCACCTACAGTAAGCATAGGTTTTCTGTGGAATAAGTGAACCATGAGGTTATAGGTCAACCTACATTTGAGTAACTGGTGAAGAGCCATGGTGACTCCAGCACCTAGAGGCCTCCACCTCTGGATTGCTCTGTGTGGCCTTGTCTCTCTGTACTTACCTTCTTGTGTTCTGTTTATCATAGAATCATTTCAGCTGGAAGAGACCTTTAAGATCATTGGGTCCAGCCTTTGTCCCAGCCCTAAGTGCAACACCCAAACTACCAAAAGAACCTCGGTTCTGTTACCACATGGTCATGACCTGCCTTTTGCCGGCAGGAGTGTTTGTATGATGAGTTACAACAAAAAGTTAATTCAAATTATGACTAGTACAGCAAGAAAACAGATTAATTTGAAGAGTCAGCTCCTGGTGCAGTTACTTGTTTATGTTAGTGGTGGAGGAAGGGCAAGGTATAGGGCAGAAACAGATAAAGTGCAGAACAAAAGTAGGAACACTTCCTTCAGTGGTTGAACGTGAAAATACAGAAATCTGGTATCAGTTTCTGATAGATGATAAAGTTCCACTTACTCTGTGCTAATTATTTTTTTCTTGATCCAAGCCATTGGGGTTTATTGCCATAACACTGTTTTCAAATGTCCAGGATGATCTCTGAACTCACAGACATTTCTCTAGGTTGATTTCATATAAAACCATGTCGTTGTCTATTGACATTGTATGTTTAGAACTTCTGTGAATAGGAGTTGGTTTGGGGGCTGGATGTTATTGTTTTGCATATGTCTTCACGTTAGCATCTATTTGCTGTGCATACCAAAACTGGTGGATTCCAGGAAACACCTGGTTTCTTAGGATGTTAGTAGTAGCAAAGGCTCATACATCATGGTGTATGAGACCTAGACACATAATATCACATTTTAGAACCACGGTGCAATCCACTGAATAGGATGTAACTGGTTGCATGACTTATAGCTGTGTCCGTGTGGACATGCACTCCAAGGGATTCCAGCCAGATGATTTAGTATTCCTACTTCTGGGATAAAATGGTGGTTTGCTTTATTTACTGAAGACACCTGAATGTACCTTTGTCTGGTCTCTTAAGGAGGTAATGTTATGGAAAGACTAATGAAAAGAGAACAGGCAAGACAAGACTCAAAAGCCAATGTATATCTAAAATTGTAAATAACTAAAGATGAATAGGAAGTATTTGGGCTACTGTGGGGGCTTACGGCTAGAAATAAAGCAGTGAAATGAAGAAAGGGAAGATTAAGGCTAAATGTCATGAAAGAGCATTCTGCAGTAGTGTTTTTTTAGATGACTCTTCCAAGGAAAGCAAAGAAAAACTGTTTCAGGACAAAGGCCCTTTTTATTCCTTTGTCTCTTTTTTTCCTCCCACTATTTATTTCCTTCAGCTTACCCACTCAATGTAAAATAATCTCATATGGGTATGTAAAAGAATGTATTAAGTTTTTGCGGCATGGATGTGAATCTCAGCATCCTCGGGAGTTGCTGTGCCAATGCCTGAGTGCTGCACAGCTTCACACAGCCAAAGGCACGTGCTGTTTGCTGTGGGGGTGACGGAGCCCTGGCCCAGGTTGCCCAGGGAGGGTGTGGAGGCTCCTTCCTTGCAGCTCTTCAAGACCCATTTGAACACATTCCTCTTCAACCTGATCTAGCTGGGACCAGCTTCTGCAATGGGGTTGGATGAGGTGATCTCTAAAGGTCCCTTCCAACCCCAACCATTCTGTGATTGAGGTCTTTGCCGTGGGGATCTTGCAGGATGAGGTTCTGATGTTGCAAAGGAACCGGCGGTGGTAGGTCTGTGCACAGAGTGCACTTACCGAACTTTAGTGGCACTTTGGAGGAATGAAGAGATCTGAGTAGTTCAGGATTTAGTTTTAGATAAGTCAAAAAAAAGAAAATGAGAGTAAAAATTGCTTGGAGTGATGTGGATAGAGATGAGGAGAAGAAGATAGGAAGAAATGATTAAGCTTTTCATAGGAGATTTGTGCTTTCTTTTTTGAATGCCTGTAAATGCTGCTGCTTTATTTACCATCAATAGGAGCTAGATGACCATTCTATTAGTATTTTGTACTACTTAATTTGATATTAGATTCCTTTTAAAAGAGCAAGAAGAGGATATGTATTTACAGTTTGTTAACCACCAATGTTCCTGTGTGACCTGATCTTACGTGGGACCTGCTTTGGCAGGGGGTTGGACTGGATGACCTCTAAAGGTCCTTTCCAACCCTCACCATTCTATGACTCTATGAAATAACAAACCAAAATCCTGAATTTAAACTTTCAAATGCATTAAATAGCTGTCAGTTTTTAATAATATTGTTGTTTCAACATCCATACTCATAGCTAAAGTTCTGAAAGCTTTTGATGTCTGTCTTAAAGAACTTGTAGCATCAACTCCAGTGTCGTAAAGTTCTTGCAGACAAAATTGCTTTGGTGGTTAAAAGCAGTTATTTAAACTGGCATTAGCAACACTGCCCTGAGAAGGATATTATGGAGTTTTCTCCAGCAGTCAAGCTGGTTGGAGAAATTTCTACCTGCTTCCTCTTCAGCCATCCAATCCTTCTCCACTAGAAGGACTTTTTCAGTTTGGAAGTGCATGTGGTGGTGCATCTATGGGCTAATGATGCATCACAGAATCTCAAGGTTTGGATGCTCATGCAGTGCAACCCCCCTGCCAGAGCAGCAGCACCTAGAGTAAGTCACACAGGAACTTATCCAGCTGAGGTTGGAATGTCTCCAGTGAAGGAGCCTCCACAGCCCATCTGGGCAGCCTGTTCCATTTTTGTTTTGTTTTACTGGGAGAAAGGAAGGTGCTTAACTGTATTCTACAGATTTCCTCTAAAAGGTTCCTTGAGGTTGCTGGGAAGTGTTTTTGGTTTTTTGTTTGTTTTTTTGCTGTCAGCCCCAATAATTTCAGTGCTGTGGTTTTCAGCGTGGCTCTGCAAATATTTGCCTCTGCAAATTGGCAGAAGCACTGTAAGGGCCAGGTGGGAAACGCACAGCTGAGGGCCCAGCAGCGATTCTGTAACATACTCAGCACTAGAGAAGTGCCCTTGGATTTTGCTTGTTCCCAGTGTTCTACACATCCCAAATAACCACTGGAAACTGATTAACAGGCAGTGCTTCGAAGGAACTTTTTTAAGTGCTGTAGCTGAAGATGAGAGTTGTTTCTAAAATTGTTTGAAGCTGTTAGATGAACATCACCTTGTTCTCATTTTCAATACTATAACAGTAAACTTGGGTGGTTTTCCTTTACTTTCTGCTCTCCTCTGGATTTGAGCAGCGTTCCAGCTGAACTCTGAAACCTGACAGTCGTCACTCCCAGCCTGGTAATGAAGTGTCACTGGGTGAAACTGGAGGCTAGTCTGGCTCCAGACCTCTTAGGTGTTTGCTCCGTGTTTAAGGAAGAGATGTTACATGATATTTTGTCTGTTGTAACAAAAATAGTGAAATCTCTCCTGAAGATTTAAAACACAACTTTTCCTTGGGCTCAAATGCCTCCTTGCTGCCCCGAGAGGGTCTTACTGAAATGCAGACACTCCATCTTTCCCTTTCTTAGAGAGCAGCCTGTCTTATCAATTACTTCCAGAAAACTGCATTTACTACGAGCAGGGTTTCTGCTTTTAGCCTGTGAAAAGACAAACTGCATACCTGATACGTCTGGATACTAAGGAAGTTAAGCAACACAATCCTCGTCATCCCTCCTGACGATTGTGAAACAGGGATGTGATGATTATTGTTCTTCTGAGAGATCTCTTTAAAAAGAAAAAAAATTAACAAGGTCATTTTCTCTAACAAAAGTTTCCAAACCTCATTTCAAGCAAGTAGGAAGGGGGAATACTGCTTTTATCTGCTTCTGACTTAATTGTCCACGGGCCTGTTGTGAAGATGTCATAACGTGATAGTGGTGCCGCCAACGCAGAGGTGCCTCTCAAACCCCTGGGAGGAGTAAGGCAGTTTCCCTGAAAGATTTTCTTTTTGGTCAAGATAAGATGGAAAGAATAACGATGGAGACAAAACTGATAAAGGCAGAAATATCAGAAGGAATGGCAGGCTAAAGGCAGAATTTTTAAAGCCGTGTTGGATGCATCTTCAGATCTGGAAAGGCCATTCCAGAGAAGTTACCTCCATCACCAAGTCTTTTAATAGCAGATTGCCTTTCTCTGCAGAAGAATAAAGAGCACTGAGTTCTTAACTGCATGTGTCTCAAACTAGGATGTCTGTCAGGTTGAGTCAGGTTGGCCTCCTGAGCTTTGGAAAGCACCGGTAGCCTCGAGAAGCTTGGTGTGACTGAACAGCTCAAAGTTGGATAAAGGATTTCAGAGCCACGCATAAACAAGGATTCCCTCCCTGATGCCCAAGTCCACTTGGTTAATAGCTCAAAATGACAATGGGGCTAAGCTGATTAAATGGTACAGTAGATTTGTCACACAGAAGCAGTGGTGTTAATCTGGCGGCCAAACATATTGGAGAGGAAATGAGGTAGAAAAAAATTAGGAAGTCCATCCAGAGTGCTGATTTCTCTTCTTTTAAAAAATTACAATAAATAGGCTTTTCTTCTTTTAGTGTGCCTAGAAAGTTTACTTTTCAAGAAGTCAGCACAGTGAGCTGGGAGGAAATAGGAGTTTCTCTTTTATTTAAGCAAGGAAGGGCTGCAGGCATTAAGTTCAAATATATTTGCCTTGAAAGAATAAAGAAGAATTCCATAATTACATTTGAGAAAGTATTCTGAAGTTCCTTGGAGTGATTTGCAAGTTACAGGAGACTGATCTGTATGTTCTGTGCACGACAGAGTTGAAAACGGAGATAAATTCCTTTCTGTTAGTAACACAATCATCTCACAAGGTATTTTTTGGTATGAAATTAGACTTGCGTAACTAAATTGCTTCTGGTGCCTTTTGTGGATCCTTCTAAATCATCAGCTAAATAGCAGCTGACCCAGGCTTGGCAAAGGAAGGAATGAAGTTTTGGAAGATTATATTCATTGTTCCTGATAGTAATCAATCAGGATTTGATGCTTGTATACTGTCTTGTTTTAAAAGCATTGTAATTATGGCAGTGCTACAAAGCTTATGTTAATGTAAGGGGGGGGGGAAAGGGTGAATACCGTGCATACTTTGAACTGAAATGTTCTGTGGATGTTACTTGTAGAATGAGTACCCTTAGTTAAAAAAATCACTTTCCCAACTTTTTTTCTAGTATCAGGGAATCAGTTTGATTAGAAGCGAAAGCAGAGCATATACTGGTTTACCTGAGCAATTGTTTTCTTCTCTTATTTCCTGTTGAATTCATGCTTTTCATAACCGTTCTTTGTCTTGAGAAAAATCTTTCCCGTGTTCTAGGAGTCTTTTTCAAAGCAACACTCAGACAATGAGACATGTTGGTATTTAGGGCATGTCCCCAGCTTTCATCTGCTTTTCCTTACCTTTCATGTTGTTTTTTTCTCCAGTGTCAGCAGCTGGTTGTGTGTTTGTTTCAGGAGCTGGGTGGCCTTTATGTCTTGCTCTTTTACAGACATCAGGGCAAAAGGATAGCTGCTTGAGTAATAGCTAGACATGAATGTAAAGCCTGGAAAAAAAGTGACTGTCAGGTTTATGTATTCAGATACATTGAAAACATTTTAATCTTAAATAAAAGTTTCCCCAGATTTCAGTTTGATGGTGGTGAACATGCACAGCTAATATAAAGAAACACTCTTCTGTTAAATCATGTGGGATTTTGGGGCACTTCTGAATTAAATTGTTTCTAGGAGTTCCATCAAAGATAAGTCCTTTGTAAAACTACAGATGTTAAAATACAGACAAAAAAAAGAAAGCTGCTTGTTCTGGGAAACTGTTCATAGTTATTGGCAGTTTAATATTGCAGTTAAAATGCAGAAAAGACGCCTGAAACCTACTATGATTCTAAAATTTGAGAGAAACATTTTTTTTTCCTAGTTCTTCACCCTGGTTCCTTTCCTTAAGAATAAGGAAAATTGCTCAAACATTAATAGAAGTTAAGTAAATTACAGGAGATCAGGAAAAAATGGACTAGTACAGACTGAGGGGCAGCCACAGTAGTACCCATAACCAGGCAAAGCACTTTGCCCTTTCACACTGCTACGAATGCATCTGTTACATTCAGAAATCCAATGATTCCAGAGGAGTTTTCATTTTAAGCCTTCTATCTAGAATAGTTTTTGAGGTTTTAGCCCTGTTCTGAAGCCTCTGCCACACATGAGCAGCTCTGTACATCTGCAGACACCCACACTCTGGTCCAGCAGCATTTGCTGTCTATTTCTTGTAGTGCCATGACCCTGCATGCCTCTTCCTCTCACGTTCCTAGGGTTTTCTGAGTGAGTTTTTTTGTTGGTGGTTTCTTTTTCTGTCAAGTGAGAAAGTCATCTGACACAACATTATATGGAACACAGGATCTTAAATGTTGGAAGGGACCTCAAAAGCTCACCCAGTGCAACCCCCCTGCCAGAGCAGCAGCACCTAGAGCAGGGCACACAGGAACTCATCCAGCTGGGTTGGAATGTCTTCAGAGAAAGAGACTCCACAGCCCATCTGGGCAGCCCCTGCCAGTGCTCCTTCACCTCAACACTGTGAAGAAGTTTTTCCTTGTGTTTCTTTGGAACTTCTTCTGTTGCAGCTTGTCCTCTTTGCCCCTTGTCCTATCATTGGCCATCACTTAGTGCAGCCTGGCTCCATCCTCCTGACACCCACCCTTTATGTATTTATAAACATGAATGAGGTCACCCCTCAGTCTCCTCCAAGCTCCAGAGCCCCAGCTCCCTCAGCCACCTTTGAGATCCTGGCCAGAGGTAAAAAAAGGGACTAGTTCTCTACTCCATGCCATGTGTAATTGGTGCTCTCAGCTCTCTGGGCAACCTGATAATAAGGTATGACAGCTGAAGGAGTAGCAGAGGCTCTAGTGATGTCCCTGTGTCCTTCTTCTTCTGCTACCAGTTTTCTTACAAAGCAGTAGCATCCTACTTACTGATATTTGAAACATGGCATACAACTATGTGGTTTGTGCTGAATAATTATGCTTCAACTCAATAAATGGAAAAACGGTGTTGAATGGAAACCGTCACGAGATCAGCCAATTAATACAATTTCTTGGTTGCATTTGATTGCCTCTTCTGTTCTTTGAAGAAGATGGGAAGTAAAACAAGAGACGTATCTGAAAAGATGCATTTTTTTTGTTTTGGTGTGTAATCATCACAGATTCATACATTCTTAAACGTACTCGTGTGAAGCTCTTCTGAACGGTTCTCATTTCAATTTGGAGGAGAATATTTAGTTGAATGATTGAGACTCAATCAAATGAGCCAAATCAACCTAAAATGGCCATTTGTGCCGTTTTAAAACAAAGCCTCTGAAGATGTATCAGTAGTTTTTCTGTTGTGTAGTGTCCTCTGTTTTTGATTCAGTGTCACGATTTCTGGGATTCAGTGTTTGAAAGCACGAGAACACTGATTATTTTACAATGCTAAATGTCAGTGTCCAGTTTTATCACAGTCAGCCAAAATTGGAACTTCTCTTAACTTTTGCCATCTTTACCCACCTGAGTGAGTTCCCATGTGACCTGATATATGTGGGACCTGCTTTGGCAGAGGGAGTTGGACTGGATGATCTCTAAAGGTCCCTTCCAACCCACACCATTCTGTGATTCCGTTGATAGGAAACAACTATTCAGAAATTAAAGCTTTATATCTACAGTTGTATAATGAGGTTCCTTTAGTCTTTAATTTTGTGTTTAGAAAAATTATTAGTATGACCTCAATTCTTTACAGATTTGTTATAGACACAAACTGCCCTGGAGTTGTAAAATGCTGTTAAGGTGATAGCAACTGCCACAAATCGCTGGTATTTTTGGAACAATCTGAACGGCAGAGGAAGAAGATCCTGTTAAAAAGGAGTGATAGAGTTAAAAAAAACCCATTTTACTGTTTTCTTTATTCAATCCAAAAATAAACAGTGGATAATATTCCTGATACTTTCCTTCATTGTTCCTGATTTCACCTTCCCAGTAGAATTTCAGCCACCTTTTCAGTGTTGTAACTACAAGATCACAGCTGGCAAAAGCTTCGTATTTTGTTTCAAACTGTGTCTCCAACATACCAAGAATTTGAGGAGGTCACTAAAGATCACTCTGCCACAGTTTTAGTAAAGTAAGAACTCCGTCATCTTCACATGACTTGGGAAATGAATTACGTTTGAGAGTGTATTTTTAGCCACGTTAGACATTTGGATGAATGACAGTGGAGATGCAAAGTATTTTGTATATAGAAAATTGTAAAAGGTCAAAACCATCTTTTTTAGGGGAGGTGGTTCAGATTTGCTGATGCATCTTCTCCAGAAAGTTAGAGATATGTGACTGGTCATTTAGCATGTATTTTAACTATTTAGGATTCCAAAGAGTACTTGGGTGAAATGTGAGTAAATCTCATTACTTAGATCGTGGTTGCTTAACTACAGAGAAAGTATATACCTTATAAGCCCTGCTCACTTCTCTGAACTGATTTGTTGTAGATAATAATTTGCTTAGGGCAGCACTGGGCTTACTTTTCTCCCACTTCTGCCCTCTTTCGTCTACATGAACGAGGAATTCTTCCCATCTCTCATCTTGATTTCTGGGCTACTCATATCATGGCAAGGCCGCTATCAACTCCTGATTCCCACTACAGCTTTGCTTTGGTCTGCTCCTGTCCCAGTGGAAGCACTCAGAATTTCCTGATTTGTCAGTCCTCTCTGATAAACTGAGAGTTTAAACCCTATGTTCATCCTCCTTTGGCTACGGATGATAGAGATACCGGTTGGGCAGCCCAATTCAAAGATGAGCTGAGATGTGAAGTCAGTGGATGCAAAGGTGCTTGACTGAATGAGACATAATTTCTGTACTAATGTAAACCTCTCGAGCTTTAAGAGCATGATCTGCTGTTAAAGTGGTGTCAAATAGGTGAGAATAAGGAAGGCTAGTCCAGATGCTGAGTTCATGTCTTAGTGGGGCAGAGTATAACGTATGGTGTGAGGACTAAAGTGACGGGAGCATACTTCATTGGTGCTTGGGCTGGTAAGGGATTTTTGGGGAGGTTTGGAGTTGTTGGGTGGTTTTGTGTGCTTGTTTTGGTCTTTTTCTCTTTAATGTGTTCTATCCCTTATGCTGGACCAAGTAGAGTTTTCGTTTCCTACAACATACAACCTGAAGTCCAGATGATGCCTCAGGAGACAGTTACACGTTAGGTAATCTCCTCAGTGGGTAATTTTGGTTTTCCTAATTGTGGAAGTTACACTGTTCAGCTTTAAATGGAAATTAACCGCTAAAAAAAAAGTATTTAGAAATAACCTAGAAAAGAAGGAAGTACAGACGCTAAGGTTTGGAAGAGAAATGCCATTTATTTATAATCTAGTTTGTGTCTCATTGAGGGTTGGGTTTTCTTTTTTCCTTCCAGAAATATTGTTTTGTTTGAGCTATATTAAAAATAAAGTATCCATTCTCTAGATACATGAAGAAACTACATTTTAGTGGTTTAGATATGCTTGTAAATACAGTATTTGTGTATGCACATATGATTCAGACTTAAATATTTAAAGTGTGTGTGTGTGTGTATATATATATATATATATATATAAAAGCAGGCATCTGTTACAGAAACAATGCCCATGTGGAAGCAGCCCCCCAGCAGAGCGTTTAACCATGAGGACACAATGACAAGGGAAGTGTTGTTAATGACACAGGCCTAAATGCTGCTGGAGAGTTGCTTGAGAGCTGCCAGGGCTGGCCTTCTCCAGCCTACCAGTGATAAAATCACCGAGGCTTTCATACTTTTAGTTAAAATGTCTTGTTTCTTTCTAATGCTAATTAGAATGTTCAGTTATATTGGTGTCAATAAAGTGGTAAATAACAGTTAGAAGCAGGGTGAAATCCTTTCTTAGAACAGTATTGGAGCAGTCATCTGTCATGCAATCCCATTAGCCCTTGCTTGCTCGTGTTGCTTTTGTTAGACAGACCTGGTTTATTTATTTCTCACTTAAAACTATTAATTTGTTTAAAATACTGAAGCTGCCATTTCTGCATTATTGTGGAACAAAAAAGAAAACCACATGGGTTTTCCTCCTAATTCTTCTCCGTTGGTAGCCTTTGCAGCTGAGTTGAATCATCCAGTGGATTCTAAAATCAGAAGAGAGTGTAACCTTGTTAAGGGTTGTGGTGTGTTTTGTGCAGTGCTTATTCATGTTGCTTTCTTCTCTTCTACTACATCAGGTGTGATCACCAGTATGTGATGTACGTGGGGAGGGTAAAAATAGAAAGCTGGAGGGAAAAAAGCTCTTCAGTGTTGTTCAAACCTACTAGTCCTTTACATTTGTTGATAACAACATTTAGAAAAGGCTTTTGGTTACCCTTGTGTAGCTGTATGCAGATATTCTGTTATGCTCACTGAAACTTCTAACATTTTATGTGTACATTTATCTTAGTGTGAAATAATCTTCATATGACTGTAAGGTTTTTTTTTTCCTCACAGCTAAGAAAAACATACCTCCCAGAGGCAAATGACTGATTGCAAAGAGATTGCAAAGGCTTTGTAGTGTTTCTGTGGTAGTGCCTCTTATATATTCCCTTATCTAAAAGAAAATGGTCTGAGATTTTGCACCTGTCCAAGCGAATGTGTTTCTTTTAATACCTAAACATCTATATGAATGAAACTCAGCCATGCTTTTCACCCACGTGACTTAAACTAACACATGTAACTTCATCAAATGAAAGTTACTTTTGATATATGCCTGTGCAGAGTTTGGCTCTTTGGAGAAGCTCATTTGCTGAAACTAATGCAAATATTTAATTCCCGAGGTTCTCGCGTCTCTTGTTTGCATTTGTGGTATTCTAATTACAAGCAAAAGCCCTGTGTGGGGTGGATGCAGACAGTCAGTACCGCTCAGGGAGAAATGAGGTTTCATCACAGCTCTGGACTGGCCCAGAGAGACTCCTCAGAAGAAGTTGTGGGGTCAGGGTGATCTACTCCACTGTATCATTTACTGAGTTGAGGTCACGGTGGTCTGTGCCGTATCATTTTCTGCACTGGGGTCAGAGTGGTCTACGCTGTATCATTTCCTACATTCGAGTTGCTTTTTGTGACGTCTTTGAACAATACTTTGTGCTGCTGTGTCAGTAATAGCAGCACATCTACCTTATCCCAAATAACATAAAAATAGAGAGTACAAGAACTGTTTTACAGTGGGAACAAATAGAAACCTAATGACATTAGAAAAACATGGGGATGTTTTTGCGTAGCTATGCAATAAAATATTTAGTTTAAAAATAAATCTAATGGGTTTAAAACTCAGTAGCACCCACAAGCGTGAAAAATAATGTCTGAACCAAGTTTATTATTTCTCCCCCACCCCAATGATTTTGGAGCACACACTTGGAATAATTATTGTCATGTGTTTAGCTTTTACAAAGTTGCTGTTTGGGAATAAATTAACAAAAATATGTAGGGGATTTAGAAAGTTTCATATCTCAGAAGATACTAAATGTTCAGTTGTATCTAAATAAATGTTTTGTCCCCAGTCCAGGAAGAAATTTAAAAAAAAAAAACCCTAAAAATCAAAACAGATTCTTACATTTGAGCAGAGACATATGTTTTGTGGGCTGGCACCAGACTAGGATGCAGAATCCTGTAGAACCAACTCTTCATACTCTAGGATATTTAGAGGAACAACATTCAAAACAAGGTGCTAGAGAACTTTTAAAAGAAAAAAAAAAAAAAAGGGAGGGGGCTAATATAGGTTTTTCTTTAAGACAGTAAATGTCTGGTTTGAGTCTCTTTATGAGTGTGTCTTCGTGTCAGTGTCAGATGACATGCAGGCATCAGATATTGTGAATAAGATAATGTGTTATTAAAAAGAAACTTTTAATCATTAAATTCACAGAAACTGAAGATGAGATCATAGTGACTCCTTCTGGCTGTTAGGATGATTATCATAAAATCATAGAGAGATAAAATAATCAAACAGTTGGGTGTCGTTTGGCAAAATGAACATGTCCCAGGAGGTTTAGAAGATTCCCCTGAAACATGTGTGTTTAACGCTGAAGATGCAATGCTCAAAGTCCTCCAAGAAGGCTTGGAGGTTTTGAGAACAAAATTAATGATACCCTTCCACTTACTGCAGTTGTTACATGTTAGAGAAAGATGATTAAATCTGATCAGAAATAGCATCTGCAATGGGAGCAGAGTTTAAATACCTGGATTTTGGTTATACAGCTCAGTGCCAACAAAAAAGGAAAAATATCATCTATTAAGACAAAAGGCAAAGTGAGAATGATTTACTTGTCAGGCAAAAAAAAAACCCCACAACAACTTCTCAGTGGCACTTAAGAAATCTGGGGAGACTTAGATATGACTGCAGTTTCTTTCCAAAAAGGAATGCTGGGTTCGAAGGGTGGTTGATAGAAAGCCTCAACACCACATTAAATGTGCAAAGCTGCTCTTTCAGGGAAAACAAGTCACAAACCACACCATCTTACAGAACGATTGTTTAAAACAGCACCATGAAGCGTTGCTTTCATTTTCCTGTAGTTGCTCCATATGAAGTCTTCTCACTTTAAAACAAACGTGTTTTGGTGCAGTTCCCAGTGCATCTTCAATTGTAAGCTCTACCTGTCAGCAGGTGTGCCTTTCTGGTCTGTAACCACTGACAAGCATCTTCCCTGCTGAACTTATTAAACAAATCTGTTGATGGATTCTGCTTTGGCTTCCATACCAGTTTATTCCTCTGACTTTATTGGTTTGGCGTGTAAAACAAGTAATGTACAGCCAAAGCCAAGCACAGCTGACAAAAGAAGCATATGTCATGACTGCACAAGATGTAGACCTATTGAATTCAAGATGATTGCCTCGAGTTTAATGTTCACATGGCATACCTTAATGCAGCAACGTTTGGCGTCTTTAGTGACTTTGAGCTGCTTATCAGCAGAACTCGCCACTCGCCTGTTTGTTTCACAGACTGCTGCTGTGTACTGCAAAGGATTTCATTAGCCTTAGATTGTTTGAACTATTTTCTTCCATTCCTCTCCTGACCCTCAGCCCTGTCTTGAACCATATCTGAAAATGCAGTGACAGTCTGCTGGGGCAGCTTCACTTTCAGTTCCTGCACAGCAGCTTTTTAATACATTTAATAGGGTCACTTTTGTATCTGGAATCTTTTCCCCGTACCAATCCATCAGCTCTCAGATTGGCAAGCATCAAGGCCCAGTGTACATCCAATTTCTTCTTCAGATTTTTCATTAGAAAAAGAGAGTGTAATCATGGTAGAACCTGGGCAGTTTTATTTCAGAGACTGATCTGACACTTATTTTGTTCTACAAGGATTCTAAATGTTTTGAGCACTAGAAAGAGCAGAGAGTATCTGTTTCAGTATTCCATATCTTGCTACTTTGTAGAGGTTGATTTGGGAGAGGTTTATTCAGGTGATGGAATCACAGAATCTCAAGGGCTGGAAGGGAGCTGGAAAGCTCATCTAGTGCAACCTCCCTGCCAGAGCAGCAGCACCTAGAGCAGGGCACACAGGAACTCATCCAGCTGGGTTGGGATGTCTCCAGAGAAGGAGCCTCCACAGCCCATCTGGGCAGCCCCTGCCAGTGCTCCCTCACCTCAACACTGTGAAGAAGTTTTTCCTTGTGTTTCTTTGGAACCTCTTCTGTTGCAGCTTGTCCCCATTGCCCCTTGTCCTATCGTTGGCCATCACTGAGCACAGTCTGGCTCCATCCTCCTCACACCCACTCTTGATGGATTTGTAACATGAGTGAGGTCACCCCTCAGTCTCCTTCAAGCTGCAGAGCCCCAGCTCCCTCAGCCTTTCATCACAAGGGAGATGCTCCACTCCATCTTTGTGGCCCTTTGCTGAACTCTCTCCAGCAGCTCCCTGTTCTTCTGCAACTGAGGGGACCAGAACTAGACACAGTATTCCAGATATGATCTCAAAAGGGCAGAGTAGAGGGGGAGGAGAACCTCTCTCCATCTACTGCCCACAGCCCTTCTAATCTACCCCAGGATGCCATTGGCCTTCTTGGCCACGAGGGCACATTGCTGGCTCATGCTCATCCTACTGTCCACCAGCACCCCCACGTTCCTTTCCCCTGTACTAGTTCAGAAGAAACAAACATGGACACTTCAGAGCATTATCATAAAGCAGAGATGAAATGACTTTTTGCATTGACGTAGGCAAACTGCAAACAGTGCTTTTGTCATTAGAGGCACTTAACTGTTAGAGCTTTAAGAAGCAATAAATTGTCCACAGAACCCTGATCATCTTTCCACATATGTCCTGATTGCTGGCAATCAGGTGTCCGAGGCCTGCAAATAAATATGTAAATAGATAAATCATGTTTTAGAAAAAACCCTATCTATTGAAGATGAATTAGTTGTTTGTATTGTGGCAGACTGGATTGCTGCAGTGGCTGTACGCTGCAGGGAGTCAGGGAAAGACTTTACTTTGCTCAGTGTTGCTTCCAAAGGAAGTACATGGGTAGATGAGTTCATTTGGTGCTGACCTTACCCTAAGCAGAGTCTTTTTTTTTTCCCTTTGATTTATCTTTTCACAGTCACAGTTCTGAAATAAGAGAACAGCACTAATCAGTGATACTTCATGCTTGTACAGTTGAATATAAAATGTAATTTTATTTGTGTTTTTTAATCTTTAATTCATGGGATGGTTACTGGTGGTGTTATTTTGGTATGATAACACTACATTTCCCAAGTTTGGTATACTTAGTCTTAAATACACTCATGCAGGGTAATTGTTACATGTCTCAAGTAGATAAATGCCTTCCCATGTAATGGCTCCAATGCTTGTCTGTATAGCAGCTAATCAATTAATGTGTCACACAAAATGCGCAATTTAACTTTGTGCCTTCTTAATAAATATTTCAACTTTAGAACTCCTCAGCCTAGTTGCAACTAACCCCACTGATGTACTGCTTTGTGGTGGTTCTCTTCAGATCCTTGTTGACGATGATGGTCATTGGAGGCATAAATATTGACGAGTGTATCACTTATAGACAAGATCTTTGAAATCTGTTTCCTTCACACAGCAAAGGTAAGTGAAATAATCTATGTAGTACATTTTTCTATGTCAGTTATGTAAGTCTATAAGTTGTATGTTACAAGTTATATAAGTTTTTTACTTCAGAAATCACCAGAATTGAACAGCAGCTGAAGCTGGGGAGCCTGGCTACACTTCCAAAAGTTTTACCTTTTTTTTTAGTAATGTGAGAAATAAGGTATATTGAAGAGCTCAGTTTCTTTTCTTCCTTTTAATTACAAGAGTATGAGTCAGTAGCTTGGAGTTTTTTTCTTCATTTAATGTTATTCCTTATTCTTGTGATCACTTCTAATATCTGTGTGTGATACTGATGAGGACCTGGAATACCTTCTGTGGTAAGGTATAAAGAGTAGTTGAACATGGGGATTGCTACCAAAAAAGATAAAAGTTATGTGTAAAAGAAATAGGCAGCATCACAAGAGGCAAGATTTCCCTAGAAGTTTAGAAATGTGACTTCTTTTGAATGTTAGAGGCCTGAATCAGATATATGCCCTGCTCGTAGCATTTGTGTTGAGCGTGTGGACGTTTGATCCAAGTAAATAATGAAGAGAGTTCTGTTTTTGTGTGACTTTCTTTTATTTTGAAACTAACTGTATAGAACACTAGGTAATATGGGAAGAGGGTTTTTTTTCTGTTATGGAAATAGAGCTAATTTACCTACTCATTATCTGCTGTTAATTTAATGTGTGGCAATATCTGAAATTTAGTGCTGATTATATGGTAGTAGATTTTTGGTTAGCCGTACAGCTCATCTATGAGCAAACCAATTAAGACATAATTTCAGAATATAATTGAACTCCTAATGGGGCTCTCTAACTCACTAGAAATTTACATATTTGCTTTTCTTTGTTTTTAGTAGGCAGGTCCAAAATTAGGGTACAGCTTCATTTTTGAACTTCTGAATACAGCAACTTCACTGAGACTTTTCAAAACGTGAGGCATTTAAAATGCTATGAGTGAAAGGATGGATAAGGTCATGAATAAGCTACTTGGTTCTCAAATGTGAACTTTGAATAGCTCTCTTTAGTAGGTTATTTGAAGAATCATAGAATCGTAGGTAGGGGTTGGAAGGGACCTTTAGAGATCATCCAGTCCAACCCCCCTGCAGAAGCAGGTCCATCTAGATCAGGTCGCACAGAAACATGTCCAGGTGGGTCTTGAAGATCTCCAAGGAAAGAGACTAGTGTTTTGTTGGGCTACTGTGGCCTTGTTGGTACACTTTTTCACCTGCAACACCATACAATGCAACACTGTGGAAATGGTTCCACTTGGTACAAAGTTGGTTCAGTGTTCACAACCAGTTTTCCTCCCAGGCATGTCTGGGCAGCCTTCATCTGCTGGGAAAGGGCTTATTCTGCCAGTCTTTATAACTCATATTTTAAGAAAGGACTCATTCTGCCAATCTTTATAACTCATTTTTCAAGAAGTATGTCTAGAAAATTCTCCATAATTAGTCCAGCCTCATCCTGATGGAGCAGCTGGGCTGGGATACACAGGGTCAGAGTTCTGTCTCTCAATTGCATGTTAGAAAAATCAAGTATCCCATTTGTTTATGTAGTGTTTGAAATGCATTTTTGTTTTACTGCCACTTGAGTATCTTTTCACATACGTCTTTCCTATGAAACCCTCTTTTTACTTTTTTGAGGGGTTTTTATGCCAAGTTTCTCTGCGAGGGCACTAAAACATTACATGACTCGTGTCTCACCATAGGCAGGGCACACTGGCCGATGTCTCCGGGCTAACAGAGCCGTGATGCCATTGAGTTTTGCATCATTCTAGGTTTTCTCAGCTCCCAGATGATGCTGTAAGAGAAGAGTAGGTGGGAAAGAGTTAAAAAGCGTGGCACGCATAACTGACTTACATGACCTAAAATAGCGAAACAAACAGTAGCTGTTACAGGAGAACTGAAATGCAGGAAGAACTTCAGGCACTTCTCTTTTCCTTCTTTTTTTTCTTTCTTTTTTCTTCCTTTTGACCTCCACAACGGAAGACCTTTTTCATTTAAAAGATAAACACTACTGAGCTGAGAGAGGTTATTTATACCTCTGCCGTGTTGAGGTTAAATTTTGGGGTTTGTTTTGTTATGACTGTTTCCTTCAAGGATATAGACCTTTGCATATGTTTTAATTTGTTCTAAAATGGAGACCTACAACATTTGGTGAACGAAAAACGAATGTTTTGAGGGAGTAATTATCAAAAGTTTGCATTTGGGTTAAGAAGAAACGGGGTTTGTTTTTTGTCTGTAGAAAACTAGGACAAGGAAAGTGTTTCTTTATGTTAGGTTAATGTTTTACTGATTATTTCCTTCAAGTTTTAATACATACATGGGGATAAACCTCAGAATGCTTCTATGAAAGCCGAGAAAACTTCTAGCTCTCATTTTCAGCATCTCAGCTCTTATTTTGCATTCTTTTTGTCTACCAATACTAAAATGTTCATAGCTGTATAGGTATGTGCAGACACTGCTCCTATTCCATTTGATCTATTTTTAAATGCAAGGGCTTTTTGTATTTAATACGCATTACTGTGCTTGCAGTCTAATACTTCAAAACCTTAGTGACCTTGGTTCACCCGTTTGTACTTGTACATTATCATGCAGACTTTAATTATATGATAACATGCTCTTTTTCCTCCATAGAAGGAAATCCTTGCATTAAATACGTGGCATTTAATCACTAGGCAACTATCTAGTATTTTTAATTGTTCAGTGTGGGGTTCCAGATCTTCTGTTGTATGTAATTTTCAAACCTTGCTCTACAGATAGAAGGAAGAATTGGCCTTTATGCTTTACCTTTTAGCAACAGGTTTTCTCTTCAGACTTTCAGGTGAAACCAATATCTAAAGCCTAGATTATTTTGCAGCAAAATTGTCAGTTCTAGGAGCTTCCCTTGCCAGCTCTTTTGATGGGCTGCTGGAGTTTGTATACTTTTTTACAGTAGTTGCAGAACTGGGATACTTAGTCCATGAAGGTTCTTTCAAGTCAGAAAAGCAAGTGCAGCACTCCTCAATGAACAGCATAGGAATTGAAAGAATTGTTGGCTCAGCCATCTTTCATTGAAGTCATGACTTTATTCTTCTTGGTTCTCAGTTTCACATTTGGCCATTCTTAATAGTGTCACGGTTCCTTGTCTCATATTCTGCATCTGTTTTCATTCTCCCTCATCCAGGTAGTTTCTAATGTCAGCCAGTTTCTGTTTCCAGTTTGTGGTCAGTTCTCACACAGTACCAGTCTTCCCTCACTTCACTTGCTCTCCAGGATTACAATTCTATTCTGGCTACAGATTTCCACCCCTTTTTCTCAGGGTGAGTCTACACAAATGGGTATTGAATCTTGCACATCCCTCTAACTGTGCTCTGAGATGCGAGTCAACTTCAGTACGACAGCCTTGTAGCTACTTTTGTCATGACTTGTGAGGTGCTACAGCAGAGCCAAGCCTGCCTCTGCTGTGCTGGGAAGGTTACACACAACTGTACTGCAAAGATGAAATGCTGCAGTGCCTATGGACATGGAAATGTTACCTTTCCAGAACTTCACCTTTTAAAAAGCTTTAAATTGTAGATTAGAAAACAATGTGGAGATTATGGGTATTCTGAATATGCACACAGCAGTTCTAGCATGAACGCTGTGGGTTTTCCTTACCTGCAGACTGAGAGGGCACTTGTTGATTTGTGTTGTTTATTTCAGTATATGAAAGAAAGCAGAATGTTACATTGCAAATCCTGATCACATTTTTTCTTGTTAATCACTTAGAAGGGTGCAAAAATCTATCAGAGAAGAATAGCATGAATAAAATAGTGGTTATGCAGACTTTAAGGGGGATGAGTGAGGTTTGCATGTGATTCTTGTGGCTGATCTTTTTCAGCAGTGAATGGAAAATTCTAGCAGCTAGACAGAATTTTACACTATGCAATAAAATGATAGACATGTTTAGTCCCCTGTGCCATCTCCAGCTGCAAGCATGTAGTCTTTTCTTTGAGAACATTCTAAAGGGCATGGTCCTGGGGTCTCATGATGTACCACAGCACAAAATCGGGCCTCTCACTATCCAAACCTCCGAATTTATAAGGCTGTTTAATTATACTGAAGTATATAACATGCGACTCGGTGCTGCACACACACTGCTTCTCTAAATAGTTTATCTTACAACTGTGTCATTACTGAAGTTTTGATTGTGTTTATTCTAAGACAGGGAAGAAACAGTGTTGTGTTCCATTATTTTTCTCCCTAGAGCAGCCTGCAGGCCGCATTGACCGACAGTTTTTACTGAATGGTCATTAAAATCAAGGAGCCCAATTGCTTTTCTGAAGCCCTAATATTTTTCTGAGAAGAGTCAATTTTCTGTCTCTCATCTTTTAATGAGAGGGTTGTTTTTTTTGTAAAGTGCCAGGTTACTTTCTCTAGTGCAAGATATAAACTAATTCTACCTTCTTAAATTTAATAAAGGGAAACCTACTTCATTTGAAAGTCACTCCTGCAGAAATTATTTAAAGGATTTAGATACTCCTCTAATGTTGCTCTACCGTACCACTACTTTGTAGGTACGTTTTAGAGCCAGATTTCAAAGTATATTTTAAATATAATAGATTTCATAGGTCATTCTGTGCCTTAACAGAAAATTTTCTGCCAAGCATTTCAGCAGAGCAAGAAGTTTGTTTTCAGTGGTCCCACATTTCTTTTCCAGATGGTCTTTCTGAAACAATTGTCAAACAGAATATGGGCTGATGTTCTGAACTTCTTCTGGAAACAGATGTAAATAAATATCGCAAGCTACAAGGGATTTCCAGTTGGAAAAATTGCAACAGGAGGCACCCTGAACTAAAGTAAATCTTCCCAACGCTTTTTTATTGGCAGCAAGTTAATCAAGCTCGATGGTTATAAATGTAATTTCAAAGTTAAATATGAAAGTCATGCAAAGAATTCTGATACTGCGGTGCATCTCTCTCTAATAACATCATACCAAAACTGTTAAAATTAATCTTTTTTAATATCTAGTTTACCTTATCAAAGGTAGGCATGCATGCACGCAGCTTCTGTATGAGTTGCCATGGGGCTCACTGCACACAATCACAGTAACCTGGGGATCATCAGCAAGTTTTGGGGCTTTTTTCTTATTTCAATCCATGATGTGGAAAAATTTTACAAATATCCATCCTTATGTTTTCCTCTAATTCATAAAAAACTTCCATGAAGTCAAAGCCACATCACCTTTGTTTTTCCTTAGAGAGCTCTGACTTGACAGTAACAGATAAGAGCCACTGTCATTATTTCTTAATTGCACAAAATACATGAAGGAGGAATGAAGTTAGAACGGCGTATCAAAGGCAAACTGGATTATTCTTTTCTCTTGTAACATCAAGCCAAATTCAGGCCTTTGATTTTTGTTTTCATAACTCCTGGAAAAAACAGTGCTCAAGGGTAGCAAATTTAAAATCTAGCTGTTAATGAAAACCCAGGTAACCATTGTTTTTCTTTACATGAAGGTGGCCTGAAGGGTTGTGGAGGTAGGGTTTTTCCATATTTGCTATTTAATTTTGTTGTATTTTCTCCTCACTACGTATTCACATCCTTGGAGGCACACTGCCGTGAATGAAAATCTATTGAAAATGGTAAGGAAAGTAAAAATATGAAAAAGAAGATGTGCTGGTGATTCTTAGCAGCAGCTGCTTGTCCCCACAGCACAGGCCTGGCCAAATTGGCTTTTCCCCTCATTTCTGCTCTAGTTATGATGTGCAGAGAGAGGGCACGGGAGCTTTCTGTAGCGCTGTGGTGAGCTGTTTCTCCAGTTAAGCAAGAATTTGGTTCTGGAGAGGCAGTGGTGGGAAGGGATGAACTCTTGGCACTCCCATGGCTTTGCCTACAGCCCTGGTTTGATGTTGGCATGTTCAGCTTGGTCACCAGCATTTATCCACATCTGACCTGACCTTGTACCACCAGGAGCTGCAATTTATATGTTACAAATATAGCCTCAACAGCTTTCTTACAGTGAGAAAGAAGAGCTTTGAAATCAAACTATTTCTTGCCTTGGTATTTTTTAATATCTTTACACAAGTCAACATCAATTTGAGATTCTTAACTGGCCTCTATCAGAATGTGTTTGCTCAGAGAGGTCTCTACCCCAGTTAATTTCTGCTGATCCAGCTCCATAAATCTCAGACATCTTAGTCTTTTCCAGAAGGTTCCAAATTTGGCAAAATGCTTTTGAATTCAAGCTCACAAAGTTTCTGAAGAACAGAGCCACTCTTCCTCTGAAGCCCTGTGGTGATGCCCTAGAGCTGGCATTGAAAACAGAAAGTTTGGGTTTGTTCTTTACCACATTCCTAAAAAAAAAAATGAGAGGTAAAATGTGCACCAAGACAGTTCAGTAATTGCCACAGCTGGTTTTAACTTAGTCTCACAAGATAACACTACCTCGCTTTTAAAGGTTTGTTACATTTCTTTTGCCTTTTTATCCTCAGTATATGAAAATTTGTAGGTAACACTCTGAGGGGGGGGAAAGAGACAAAAATACTTGAGCTTAGGAAAAGTATAGGTGAAGTAAACTTTCTTTTTGAAAGCCATCATGAAAAGCTAAATTATCTCATCTTTTTTGATCAGCTCCATCCATCTGTTGAGCCCTTAATGCAGGAACTAAAGCTATTTAGGACACAGATCCCAGCATGAGTTTTCCAAAGTGACTGTAACGTCTTTGAGATGCATCTTGTTTAGATGTTAGAAAACAAAATGCTATTATTTTTCTGCTATTGTTACACAAATGGCAACGTTCCTTGTTGAATCTTGTGTATGATTTGCTAAGGTTTTGTGAGAAGGTAGCTACATGACAGGATGCTCATTTAATTGCTGTCTTGACAAAGGGAGCAGTAAATGGAGAAGGAACACAGGTGCAACTTCAATAAAAGGCAGAAGAGGCAAAACTGTGTCATGTATAATATGTGTTTTATAATGTATATAATTTAATCTCACCTATGTAATTCTAACACAGCATCTTTTGCTTATGCTTCCAATTCTTGTTTGGGAGTTTTATACCTTTCCTAGTGCAGACATTTATATTGGTTCAGGTGTGTATCTTTTTTTTTTTTCTTTTAATTTTCTTTTTATCTCAAGCATAGTTCAGGCATGTGAGTGACAGCCGGTGACATTTTCACAGGGTAGATTCTGTAGGCAAATGAACAGTTGACAGTAGACATAATGGCAGCCTGGAATAGTCTGACATGTAGTGTTCTGGCTGGAAGATACTCATTGTGTTGAATGAAGTTCTCATATAGTATCTTTCAGTTTATATTGAATTGTCATAGTATAGAGTTAAATATATACCCCTGACACATGTTCAGATGAGGGGTTTTTACACAGTTTCATCTCTTGAAGAGGGAAACAGTATTATATAGTCTGATAGGCAATTCAACAGGTAGATACTGGCATTAGTGGAAGTCCTTGGCTGTGGATGTGGAAGAATGAGACGTCTTCCAAAGCAGATAAATACACTGTATGTTCCCATACAGCATCTCTGCAAGAGCAATGCAGAATAAAAGTGTTGGGGTTTTTAGAACGCAGAGGAGAGCAAGTGGTCATTAGTTGTGTGCCAACTTTTGGGCTCTCTGTGGAGTTATAAACCGCAAATATTCGTTTTTGAGCAATCTCAGTGAAGCTGTTGAGTACCTTGTGTGTAGTATGAAATTTAACAGCTGGAGAAAGTAAGAAAACTTGATCTGATCCAAGTTTAATGACAGTATTTCTGTTGACTTAGAAGCTTTGATAACTTCTGCTACCTGAAAACCATGATGAATTCAACCTTAACTTAGACAGTAGTAGTATATTACTTTGCTGTGAAGACATCTCATATTTAATCATTGTACTCAAATGTCACTCTGAATGTTGTAATACCACTTAAAGCATAACAACTACTTAGATATTTGTAACTATTAATGAGATCCCCCCTCAGTCTCCTCCAGACTAAACAGCCCCAGGTCCTGCAGCCTTTCCTCATAAGGAAGATGCTCCAGTCCCCTGATCATCTCTGTAGCCCTGCACTGGACTCTCTCCAGCAGTTCCCTGTCCTGGGGAGCCCAAAACTGGACACAGGACTCCAGATGAGGCCTCACTAGGACAGAGTAGAAGGGGAGCAGAACCTCCCTCCACCTGCTACCCACACTCTTCTTGATGCATCCCAGGCTGCCATTAACCTTCCTGGTCACAAGTGCACATTGCTGGCTCATATTTAGTCTTGTGTCAGCCAGAACTCCCAGGTCCTTCTTATTTTTGCCCTCCTAGGACATAAGAAAGATCTTTCTAGAACCTTATTTTCAAAATGTGTCACTGCTTTAGGATGATCTACTGGTACATTTTAAGAAGATTGTCTTTCCCAGTTTTAACTGAAGAAAACTAAGTGAAATGTCAGCTGTAACAACTATGTAGGACTCAGTCCTTTAGCTGTTAGATGCAGTGTCTTGAACTCCTCTGTCATGTGAGAGGACAGGTCACTGGTTTGACACAGATGTTTCCAAATGGGGTTCGATGCCCTCAGATCAGATTATCACAACTGTCCCAGCTAAACATCTACAATTACACATTCTTCATGAATCGTTTTGATTTGAGCTGCAGGGCTGTAAAGCTAAAATCTCATCTGAGGCAGTAAAAGATAGTTTATAATAACAAATGAACCCGCCTGGCTGCAGCTGCAGGGAGGGGGTTCAGGAGCAGACTGATGAGGTTGGAGCAGCAAGGTCCAGAGATCTGGACCACACACTGCATCAGCTGTAGACGTTGAGGAATCGGGAAGAGAGACCAGCTGCATTTCCCATAGCTGCCTCTTGCTCCCTCAGTGAAGCAAACTCTGTGAACACATCTGAACACACAATGTTGTATTCAAATAGTTTTGCAAAAGAGTGGAGCACAGCTGACCAATGATAAAATGCTTTCAAACCAGAAACACTCGTATTAAAAGCTTATCTTTGAGTGAAGCTAGGGGTGGTGCCTTCGACTGGACGTAGATTCTTAGTTGTTTCTTCCATCTGTGTGCATTTGCTCTGCTTGTTTTACTTCCCAGCCCAAGACAGGTCATTTGGGTTTTTTTTCTTGGCATCTAAGGGAGAGTAAAGGAATTTCAGAACCTACAGGCCAGAGGACACCACAGTGTCTGTTTCTGGCTTCCTTCAGCATCCAGCCTAACACTTTTCACAGAACCTGGCTTAAATCTTGCCTGTTTGAAAGCTGCCTGGTCTTGTTTCAAAGCCTGGACATGATAGCGAGCCCGCTGGTTCACCTAGAAATCTGCTTCTATATTTAGTTACCTATAACAGTAAGAAATTGCACTTTATCTAAAGTTGATAGGGCTCTACTTTTCATCTACAACAACTGCAGTGTTTTCTTGTTGTGTATACAGGCTGTTGTTACACGGTGGTATGTTTCCCTCATCTCCCTTAGCTCAAACTGTGCTTGGTTTGGTGCAAACAGAAAACAGTTATGCTAACTGGGAAAAGTTTGGGCCAAGAAGCACAGCCCACGGTGTTTCACCATACTTTTGCTGTGGCTCTCTAAGCATAAAACTGATGCCCATAGCATGCAGAGTTTACAGCTATGCTACTGACATGCCTTATTGCTTCATCCCCAAAACTGCAGATAGAAACAATATAGTAAATGGTTTTAAATTGAATGTAGAGATTTGTTTTTGGAGACTAAAACATTTGTTAAGGCTCATGCTGCCTCAAATACATAGTTAAACACAAAACTCTGTGGTAGGGAAAAATTGCTGGATATTTAAAGCCTGCACTGCAGGTCAGTACCTGACTTAGGCAGAGTCTCTCGGTGCTCTGTGACCGACACAGTCTGTCCTTTCCTGTTAGGAGCTCTTCTGCAGGAGCAACTAAGGGGAGATTGTGTTTTTGACTGGAAGGAAAGAAGGGTTTGACTTCTTCCTCCATGCTCAGGTCCTAAATCCAGAACAAATATATAAGGAGCTAAAACAAGTTTAGGCCATCTGCCTGGGAACTGAATTTACTGGCTAAAGGGAAGGGAGGCAGGAGAGGTTGCAGGGGCTGTAGGTTCTTCCTTACATGTTGGAATAGCAGGGCTGTGTTCCTTAGAGGAAGTCTTAGCTTAGATTCAAGTTCATATAATATTTAACCATAATGAGATGCATTAACTGAAAAGGATGGAATAAAAAACCCAAACCACAGCATACAAAATATCCACTGGACTGACACAACAGTAAATGATTTGTTTAGGTAGAAATGGAAATGTATAAAACACGAATCTAGGATCAAACTGTATGTCCTAGCATTGGACTGAATGTGGTCGTTTGTGATGACTAGAAGGTGATTTTTAAAGCAGGCAGATTTGAGGATGCAGTGATTGTTCATACACAATTGCTGAAGTCTTGAGTTGGGTCCTGGCTCCGGGGAAATTGATGACAGAACCAAAAAAGCATTTAAGTTATCTTCACAAAGTACAGTGCTGTACTGATTGAATTGTGTTTCATTGCTACATTCTGGAATAGACATCTCATTTGACATACCTGGCCCTTCTTCTGAATTTGACAGATTTAGGTATTTTTGCAGCTGTAATATGAGCTCTAGGCTGGAGATTCCGGATCAGTTAAATTCTATCTTCTCTTGGACTCATCTAGTGTTTTGTCCCATCTAAAAACTGCTCATCAGCAACATAAGGAGCACTGTCTGTCTGAGTACTGAAGCCATCTCTGTTAATTTTTTTCCCTAAAAAAAGGTAAAAATTAAAGATTTGGAAGTACTCAAGATGTTTCTAATGAGATCCTCTCGGGAAGATTTTCCAGAGAAAATAAACATGGGGTATTTTTTTTAGCAGATTTTTCTATAACTTCTGCAACTTGATGACAGAAGTTCAATAAATTAGTAGATTCAGTGTTTGGACAAGAAATGTTACTTCTGACACATCCAGATTTGCCCAAATCTACGTTGCGTGCATTTGTCACGTGTTCCTCAAACTTCCCTTCTCTGAAGAAGAGCCCTCCAGAGATTGGTGTCTGATCATGCAGTTACCCATAGACAGGCCTTTGCCTCCAGGTACTTCAACCACACATTTTCAGGTGGATTCGCTCTGTCTTCCTGCCCTGTTCCCTCCTGACCAGTTGTCCCTATGGAGGCAGCAAACCACATGCTTATCATTGTCCACTCCAGTTCAAGGCTTGACAGCAGAACACAATACAGAACTATTTCTGAAAGCTCAAAGCAGAGAATGGTGAGTTAATAAAGGTTAATAATTCAAGGCTTGGAAGCAAAAGAGTACAGTAAAAACCCAAACCTAATCTGTGCTTCTAAAGAAAATATGCTAAAAGAGCTAAAAACGTGCTGCACCTTCAAGGCACTCTTTGAACATTAGAAGAACTTGCATTTCATATAATTTTCACTCACCTCACCTTCAAATACATCATCTTGGTGAAGTTTCAAATGCAAATGTTGGTGTTCTCTAGAGCCTTGTATGCTTTTTACCTCTGACATTTCATAACTACCTAATAAAGAATGGTGGGGCTAGCTGCCTACCTAATGAAGTTATTTTATGTTTTAACAGCCAGGCTGTTGATTGGTTTCACATATGATGCCTTTGGATGCGTTTTGACAGGAGGATAAGATTTAAGGCCTTTGGCCAGTCCTTTTCAGGAATCAAACTGTCTCTTCATCTGTTGTTGTTTCAGTGGTTCATGTGTACAAGTCCAAAAATGGCTGTAGAGATTTGGGATGCAGGGGGAGAACGTGTCTGTTAATTTACTTTGTTAATTTACTCTGATCCGTATCGGTGCCAAAGAAAAATAATCCCGATGACTCACCAGGAGAAGGTTTCCATTCTGTTTGAAGTGCTGTTTGTTTGTTTCTCTGATGTGGTGGTGAGCACAGCATTTGATAGCAGGACACCAACAGCTAATGTTTTTATGACGGACACATGCATGGCATGGGCAGTGGTTCCCAGTGTTTCAAGTCCCAGATTACGCCAAGCCTTTTGGCAGAAACCGCACGTTTCTGTTGGGCAATATATCAGAGGAGATAAAACTGAGTAAATCAGTTTGGGAAAAAACTTGAATTCATTAGTTATTTTTTCTAAATGACAGTTTTTGCAGCATGCCAAAGCACACTTCCAGAAAGAAGCTCCCACCTCATAGCATAACTCAGCAGTTGGGGATCCATAGGTCATGCACAAGACGATTAGAGAGGCAGGAGGAAGCCTGGTCACGCCTGGGCTGCAGGACTGGGACTGATACTTGCCCAGCAGTAACAGTGCATGATGAGATTTGCATATGTGACACTGAAGCAAGGTAATTACTGATGACTAAATGAGAAGTTATAGGCTTTCATTTTCCACAGTTTGAGGAGTTGTTCCCTATGCAAAGGGAGATTGTGCTGGCAGCAGGGAGAGCATGAGGAGATGGAATGAGCCCTTACTAAGGAGCGTGGAACAATCTGACGTATTACACAGACGCTTACAAAACTTTTGTCATCATATGCTGTCACCTCTGGTTGCTTTCACAATTCCATCCTGCTTACGCATTTTGTAAGCTGTTTACACTTAATGTGTCTCTGTTGAAATAAAATTAACAATCCAGAAAGCTATCTGCTAACTGTTAGTGTGCACCTGAGCAGCAGGATCACTTTTTACACAAACACACACAGAGAAAGAATCCATTTAGCACTGCTGTTGAACCAAAAGGTACCAAAACTGAATTGGAGACCTATTCCTTTTTGTGCTCTGAGCTGTGCGAAGCTGCTGGGAAATACTGTCCATCTCAGGATGGAGAGCCATCTTTAGGGACTGGAATAGTGGAATGAGTCCTTGTATCCTGTGCTTGATTAATCTCCAGATCAGGATTTGTCTGCAGAGATGATTTTGGGTGGAATAGCAGGCACCTGTGGTTTAACAGGACAAAAGCTGGTCCCTCCCATGTCCAAAATATGTCTGTATCTCTGTACAGTAGTCGTAGTTCTTTCTCATAGAAGAGTTATTTCTCTCATCATTTTATGTGAACCATAGTTTTAAATCAGTGGATTTTGGTTGGGCAGGGATGCAGATAATTTAGTCTCAGCCACAAATTTTATCAGGACCTCATAGAATCAGTTAGGCTGGAAAAGACCTTTAAGTTCATCAAGTCCAACCGTTTCCCCAGCACTGCCTTGGCTGCCACTAAACCATGTCACTCAGCCCCACAGCTCTGAAATCCCTCCAGGGATGGGAGACTCCACCACAGCCCTGGGCAGCTCTCATAGTGCTTCAGCTTCACTCTGGATTGCTGGTGGCTCGTGTAGGTTCAGACTTGAGCAGTGGTCTGTGAGCTGCCAGATTGAGGAGCCTGAGGAAACGAAAGTGGGACCGTCCAGTACAGAAACCAGATAGATGGTTGTCTACCAGACTCCAGAAAGAAATGTGCTTTGCCAATGAGAAATCTTGGGGTGTATGGTCCTATGAGGCTTATGGTCTGTATGGGACAGAGAGGACAGGAGGGAGGCACGCCACCTCTGTCTAGGAAGTCCTATTGCAGTTCTCAGTGGTTTTAGAGAGAGAAAGAGAAAAAAAGCTGTATCAGTAAACAGTGGAAAAACAAAATGAGCCTTTCTCTAGGGTGCTGGAAAATGAAGAGTTAATAGCACAAGAAATCTTTAGGGGTTTCTTGTAAATCATGCTCAATTAAAGGGAACATGGTAATTTAAAATCAGCTGTCCCAGGAAATCAACACTGGTTTTAAATGTGTGCGAACTGAAAGCAGTCTCTGCCAGAACTGTTTGTGCTAGTGCCAGGTGAGAAGAAGAAGGGAAGAAAAAAAGAAATCAAATTGATAGGTGTCAAAGTTGATAACTGTGCTTAAATGCTGTGCCTATAAGTCCCTGAATCACTTTGCTGTTGATGCGTGAGCTGCTGTGTGTACACGAGCAGGTAGGGCCTATGCAGAGCACCTGAAGCCCTGCCTTCCTTGCTGAGCTGGCAGCCTTGCAGTGACGCTGCATCCCGTTGTGTTTCAGTGCTGCCTTTTGGCTTAACCTGAGGCGCTTCCGTGAATGTCAACTCACATCATGCTAAGGATATTCAAAATTAATGCAAAACATGATGTCAGTATGTGTGACCTCAGCTCTCTGGAAGCGTCATGTGTTAAATTATCTTGCTAGAGTTCCAAAAAGCTTCATGGATTAAGGTTGGGGTTTTTTGGAAGTGCCACTGTTTAACAGAGAGAAATACATTTTAAAAAGCTAAATCCTGCCCCTTTGGCTTTGTAGTTTACCTTTCTTCTCCACCCTCCCATGTCTCAAACTGCCTCTGTAGTGTGACAGTCTCTGCCTGTGTCTGCAGTCATCTGGGGCAGAGATGGTGTTTGCACTGAAGGTGTGTTGGATCTACTCCTCAGCATGATTCTTCACACTTGGTTTCATGCATGGCAGTCTCCAGGTTGCCTTCTACTGTCGAAGGCACGTAAATGTGAAAGCAGGGGTTAAAATAAGCTTCTGTTCCTTTTTATTGGTGTTATGTGTTGGCCTTCTCATAAATGGCATCTGAAAGCGTGTGACAGAGATGCATTTCTATCAAACAAGTTGGCAACATTTATGCAGGGATGCTAAATAGCCTGCAGTTAGTCAAATTCAGCACTTGGGGTTTGACTGAGGAGAATTTTCAAGACCAGTGAAGCCCTTCAACAGACTTGTTCTCTTTAAGACTTGTACATACATTTCGTGTTTTCAGCTTTGTGACCTGTGTTGCAAAGGCTCAGGCTGCCATTCAGTGTATGGCTGCAACAAATGTAGAGTTTGCTGTGGGATTTGCATTTGGACTAAGACAATGAATAAAATTGATAAAGCAGGAAGGGTAGTTTGTGCTGTCAGATTAACTCTGCCACAAAGTGACCTGGCTACATCCAATGGGAAGAAATACTGGCATACAGTACTTTGGTACCTGTGATGATAACATGAGGAATGCTGGACTACAGTATTATTTCTAGGCAGATGAATATTTGCTGTGTTTAAGGTTTCTTTGGAAGAACAAACCAAATGTCTATTTAAAGAAAATCCCTATTTTAAACTGATCGTTTTTATCTGCTGCCGCAAATACTTGAAGGTGCCAAAGTACAAACTTCTTTTACCCTCCTGTATTTACTTTAGTGTGCTCAGTTGGGTGACCTGCAGCAGTTACAAATGACTTGACTGTTTCCGTTTACAACAGTCTTGTGTATGGTTTGAGTTAAATCCTTACCTTGAATAGATTTATGCTACATTATAGTGAAACCCTGGTACACAAGATGAGGATCTAGCTGCATGAGTAGATTCTTATTGTTGATAGTTAAGCAGAGGACATGTTTATACTTCAAGAAATAATTAATTCAGAAGACTCTACCTGGTTGGTGATGACTGCCTGGGACTTTACTTAAAAATCACTAAGTCAGTAACTGAGTGGGATAAGCTGTGTGAACTTTTACAGCATTACAACTTTGTTAGTAGTGCTGATGTTCTGTGTTTTGTGGCTTGGCTATTTTATTAACATTTATACATGTAATATATGATGAGGCTATTAGAAGCTTTGGATGGTGCCACAGAGCAGAAAGCTCTCAACTGTTTAAAACCTTATCAGTAGTGATTGAGGTGTTAAAGTAGCCACATGAGGTTGATGTCCATCTGTTCTCTGAAATTGAACAGTAGCTAAAATAGGTATTTCCTAAAGCATTAGTGCATGTTGCCTTTTTACATGTAATTTAATGTTGTGCCTTTGTGTACAAACATGTTTTGTTGACATCCTTTCATGCTAAGACGAGACTGCACGTCTTTAGTTCCTCAAGAGAAGGTCCTGTCATCACACTTGTTGATCATCTTGTTAATCCAAAGGGAGAGTGACAGTAGAACTTCACGTGGCTATTTTAGGTCTCAGCTTTTGTTTAGGTGTTTGTCAAGTGTTTCCACGTTCACATGTTCAAAAAAGCAGACCAAAAATGTCTCCATTGGCATAGCCACGTACTGCCATCCCCTGAGTGATATATTTATACTCTAATCAAGTTCTTTATGTATGCAATTACATTCAGCCATGAGTACTTTTTGAGGGTGGTAGAACCATTCTGTTACTTCAAGTCAGGCGTGCATCTGCTTCTTCTAGATCAGTTTTTAGCAGCTAGAGCTCAAAAATATTGAAACAAAGGGGAGACTGTCTTGTGGAGCATCTGCTTGCATGTGATGTAAGATAAGGAAGAGGTTTCTACATCAAGTACCTGTCCAGAAATCTGTAGTTTCTGATGAGGACACAGCTTCAGATGGCTTCAGTTCCAACTGCCATACTCTGCTGTCTTCACTGCTCTGCTCCCCAAAAGGCTTTGAGAGCGGGAAGTTGCCAGATCAGTCAGTCCAAATAGCCAGACCTGGTACATTAGTACACGTCAGACTGAGGCTATTGAGCACTGCTTCCAAAAAGTTGGGAATTGTGCTCTTAGAGATGTCAAATTTAAAGTAAATTTGCATTAAGATGAGGCTTTATCTCACCATTAGTATCTCAGTGCTTGGTTTGAATAGAAATCTTTTTATCTAGACAGATTTGTAGTTGCCAGGGGATCTGATTGTCCCATCAGTTTCAATCTAGCATAATTCAGTAGGAATTTAAAGTTTTTCTCCTTGAATGGATGTCTCTGTACTCTCTTTGGGAAATGAGTTCTGTCATCTGGAAGCTCCCATTAACTCCACCGTACCTTTGAATTAGAGAAGTTTACAAGTACAGAAGAGGAAACACAAGCTTCAGGGGCCAGAAACTTTCTCTTACATTAAGACTAAACCCAGATAGTGTAAAACCATGGCAAGAATGAAGGAACTGGGACACTTGGCTTGTGGTTTCTGTGAAGAAGGAAAAAATCCAGTCAGGAAATTAAACCAATTGACAATGTAGTTCACTCCTCTTAGATGGATACTGACTTGTAAAACTACACAGCTGGTTTCCAGCTGAAACCATTCTATGATTTTCAGTTATTAAATGAAGATAAGTTGCAAAGCAATTAAAAGTGTTTAACTTCTTGTTAATGACCAGAGGTCTTAAACAATTAGAAGTCTTTTGCATTGTGTATTAGACGTTTCTTTGGCTTGAAAGTGTTTTTTTGGTGGTAGAGAAAGTTTTGCATAAAATCTTGTTAAAAAAAACCAAACTTATATGTAACTTGCAAGTTGTCTATTGACCATCATTAAAAGTCTTGGTTTTGGATCCTTTTTTGTCTGTGTGCCCTGCTGATGTGAAAAGCTGGCAAAGGTGGAACTAGAAAATTCATTTGTTAACTGCTCTAATGCATGAAACACTTTTCTTGATCTCTGTGTGACAACATTAATACAGACACTCATTGAATTGCTTCCTAAAAACATTTGAGAAGAAACATAATGGACTTTATATTTTAGATTGTTGTTGTAGTTTCTATGACAAACTTAAAGTGTTAAATCTGTGATTATTCTGTTGCTGTTGCAGTAGCTTTCTGTCTTTAATCCATCAACATATATTTTTGTACTTAAATTTAAAAAAATCTGTGTTTTACCTGCGCTTGTTTTTACCATCCCCTCATTTTCTTGTCTGATAATGCTTATAGAGCATACCTGAGGTAAAAAACTGCATCTGGGTTTGTGGAAGTGTTGAGGGAGCGAGTGTGTTTTCAGGGGAGGGGGTACCAAGGCAAGTCTTTCCAGTTTCTTTTTCATTCTTGTCTCCCAGAAGCTATTTGGTTATCTCAAAGAGGTTGTAAGTTTATGATGCTGTGTAATAAGTGCTTCCTCTAGTTTTGCATTTGCAGTTTGAGTAGCTGACACTCTCATACTTTGCCAGCTTTGACTTTTAGCTTGGGATCTTGCCTTGTTCTTTCCTGTTGGTGAATTGCTCAGAGTAAAACCAACGTGATATTTTCTCAAATAAAAATTGCCACTTCTATTTTGCATAATAAAATATGCAAAGCAGACCAATAAACTAGTTCCATGCCACTGTCCACTCGTTATTCTTCAGCCTGCATAATTCTGTGTTGCAAAGTACTGCATTAAAATAGGATTTGGAAGATATAAAACTTCTTGTTTGAAGTGAAATTGAAAAGAAATCAAAAACCACTCCAAGAGCTGGTTTTGAGTGTAAAGGTATCAGCAGCCATTGATATGATTATCTGGGAATGACTCTTTTTTCCCCTGTGATGAAGAACTGTGTTGCAAAGGTTCTTTTTGCCTCCCTGGTAACTTTACACCAACTCTCTTCCAGTATTTCAAATGTTGAGTACACGCTTGAGTATCTTTGTTGGAATATTGAACTAAGTATCAGAATCTAATTAACTTACTGCTGTCGTATGACTGTTATGATCAACTTGCTGTAGGAGATGTTTAATGTAATGCTTTGTCTGTGTCAGCTGTGGCTAATGCTGCAATTTGATTTATTGTTTTTTTTCCAATTACAAACCAGAGGGATGAGAGAGCCTGACAGAAAGTGAGGATGGCCTAGGGTGGCAGAAAAGACCACTGACATCCAAGTTCCCAGGCTCCCTAAAACAGTGGCGCTTCAAACCTCACAGCTCGATGAATGCCATGGGATGGCATTCTGCTTTAGGAATTAGGCTTGAGTTTGGTTGTGCTGGTTTTTGTGATGTCAGGAAATCCAACCAGTGACCCAAGTTAAAGTCTGCCACTGAGACCATTGCCCGGTCATTCACTTGGACAGACTCTCATGGGGCTGAAATGTTATCTCTAAGGAGGGGATTCTTAATATTGATGGGGAAATGGGTGTGCTTCTGGCCACCAGCTGAGGTCCAGCCTGCTTCTGAGGAGGACAGTTCCTTAGTGCCACTCTTGAAAGTAGCAGGGAACAGGTGTGGGTTAGGGGAACTGTCGTCATTTGTTCTTTTACATGAACAAATCACCAGCTTAGATATTTGTCTATTTTTAAGTTTTTAACTGAAAAAGTCTTATGTGACTGGAAATGCATCCATATCCATCACTTGCTTAAACTAGGTTGTGACCATACCCATCAGTGATGTTCTCTGCCCAGCTGCAGCTTTCTCAAGTTAGCTCAGACGTCAGCAGCAGCCTCCCTGGAGCAATGTGTATGCTTTCCTCATTCTGCTTCTCTAAACAAGGTGAGGGCCAAGGAAATACACTGGGACAAGTTTTGCCCTGGTGAGATTCCACAGTCAGATACTAAACAAATGGAAACTCATATCCAGAGAATGAGTAGCAAGTGAGAATGAGTTCAACTGCTGTCAGAGACAGATATGTTACCACGTTTAGAAGACTTGCAAAGAAAGAGTTTCTGGACTCTATTAAAATGCAAGTTTTGAAATTCATGTGTGAGAAAGAATTAGATCCAAGAGGAAAAGTATGATGAGGATAAGAAAAGGTAAAAGATGGAGAGGAGTTGTTGGTAAAGGAGTGCAGGAGCCAGTGTTCCAGCAAAAGCCCTGAAGGCATCACAGCTGGATTTGTACTTTACTCCTGTGTCAGAAACAAACTAGAGGAACTGAGTTCTGCTCAGTAAGCTCGATGAGTTCTCAAGACATGCCTCCATCACATGCTCAAGAGCATGGTTTTCATCGCCTGTCCAGTATGAGATTCTTCGAGTCAGAAGCTGCAAGGATGCTGGTTGGCACTGGAGGCTGCTGACCTGCTCTGCAGGAACTTTTCTGAGAGCAGTGCAGAGTTTCTGCTGTTATGAGTGGCTTCCTCATTGACATTAGGATGTTTCTGTGCACTGCAGTCAGAGACTGTGGTCAGATCACTTTTCTCGGGATGAAAAGTTAAAATATTTTGCTTTTGTAGTAATCAGATTGAGATGATGTGTTTGTCTTGCTAGCTTTCTGAGCCATTTTATTTCAATAGTGGACTCAGACTTCAAAAACACCTATGATGAGATAATGTGCACATTGTATATTTCTATAAAATCTTATGTAGGTACTAATGAGTTCAGATTTTAGTAGGGATTGACGTTCGAAATATGGTTTCAGAGGAGATTTTGTCCTGTCAAATTCTGCAGCAGGATAATTATTTTGATCATCACAGCAGTAGCCAGAACAACACATGGTGTGTGTATCATTGATCATCCAAGATCACCATAAGCTTCCAAATTAGTAAATACATTAAGAAATCATGAGGACTTAGGTGTGTTTATATATTAAATATTGTCTGAGGCATTTTTATCATCCTCTGGCCTTTCACTAACTCCTAAGGCATCAAAAAACCTTGCAACAAAGAAGTGAGTTTTTAAGCCTTTTAAGAGGAGGAGTACTTTCTTTTTCCCTTGATGACATTTGAGATGTTTGTCACTAAAACAGCTTAATATTATTTCACAAGTCTCTTCAGTCTTAATGCTACTGGCAGCAGGTGATATGTGTTTCTATAAATGATCAGAATGTTTGGTGGTTTAGTACCCTGCTACTGAGAAATACCTTAAAAACAGGCTTCATAAAGTCTGTCAAAGCTTTCTGAGGAATCATTCGATCCTAGGCTAAATTTTCAGGGAATTTTGATCTCCATCTGTGAATGAATAAGATGGATATTTTTAAATGATCAAATAGTAGGGCATTTAATATAAATATAGACTCAGTAGTGATCCAATGTGAATTATATTAAACTCAGTGGGAAACCATCTATTAACCTTAGCAAGAATAGAATTAGGATTCCAGAAACTGAATTCTGCTTTAGGAGTCCTCTGCCAGGGGATTATTAAAATACCATCCTGATACTTTGTGAATGAATTGGACAATTAGTAGTACTAATTAGTAGCAAAGTCAGTGTGAAAGAGCTGCTTAGAGGAAACCCAATGATGAATATTCTTCGATGGTGAAGGCAGTGGCCTTCAGCAGGCAGCATGGTATGTGCAGGGGAGTGAAATGAAATCCCTTTGCTATGGAAATGTATTGTGAACTTTTTCAGCCTTTCCAGTTTCAGGCAGGACACTTGCTGTAGTGCACATTGGCCAGGCTATTCTGTGGTACAACGATATTTAGCACCTCATAAGGTGCTGCAGAGATGTTAAGTAATGAAACCTCTCTGTGTGATGACTCAGTTATCATTTTACTGGGAGATTAACACCTTCTAACCATGGAGGTATGATAGCAGCAAATAATATGGAAAGTGTGAGTGCAGCAGTGATGAAGCTGGTCACATCACTAAGGAAGCAAAGAGTAACATTCAACATGTCAAAGCCATTGGCTCAGGCAATTCCTGACCTTCCTTAAGGTAATTCCTCTTGAAAAAGGTTAGTGATGAAAGGATTGTGAACCAACAACTTTTTTCCCCTCATTTTAGCTTCTTTAAGGGTTTCCAGTTATCCCATACCTGAGCAGCAGTTTATAGGTGGTGGTGCTCTGGTAGCTGAGTGGGGTGATTCACTTCTACGTAAGCTTCAGATGGACAAGGTAAATATTTCAAATTTAGGAGAAAACAGCTTTCTCTGCCACCAGCATTGGTTGCAGCCTGAATCCAGACCAGAAGAAAATCGATGCAAAGAGCCTGTACTGGATGCTCATCATTGAGTCCTCCCCCTTTTGCATTTGGCCTGCACGAAAGTTGAAAATAATCAAGATTTGCCAGTTAGAGAGAGTAGTGCCAAGAATTTTTAAATAAGAAATACCATAGTTTAGAAGAGTTTATGTTGTTTTCTTTTTGGAGGATTTAAATCTAAACAATGGCATCATTTCATGTCTAAAAGAAGACACTTTATTATGTGATGATAAAGTATCATGAGGCAAAAATATAAACTGTTAGCATGCTTACTGCATTAAATTTCTTCTTTCTTTGTGAATTTGGGGCTTTGGGTAAAAGATTCATCTTAAAGTCCAGGTATCATTTTCTTCTTCTCCTTCTACTGTCAGTATATTTATTCAGGTATTTATCCGGTGCCTCAGCTGCTTACACCACATTCTTAGAGGAACACAAAAGCTTACCGTCTTGATGTCAACATAAATCTTTTTACATGATCTGAATCATCACTGATGGGCTGAGTTAGGCCTTGTCTGTGAGAGAAGAGATGCAGCATGGTGTGGAAACACACAAGCAGCTGGAGGGGCAGCAGGAAAGCTGGGCAGGAGGAGAGATGGGTTCAGCTATCTTCAGGACAACGTTGGTGTGTCCTAGCAAGCATTACAAAAAGGGTGTGCATTACTGTAAATAAAAGGCACATAAGATGTTATTGGCCTTTAGACAATTGGTAAATATTCTTTTGAGACTCTGTTTCTGCAAGTTAAGTGTGTTACAAAGCATGGGAGAGGTTAAAAGTCATCATCCAGGAGTATTAACTTCACTGTCAAAGTGTCTTTGTAGAGTTTCCAATATGAGGCAACAGATAAGTGAAGCCATGTACACTTTATTTCCATCTGTGGGGTAAAAAAGGGGTCTCTGTGCATTTGCTGATGGTGGAAACAACATTCTTATCAAAATGAAAAGATTTTTTTAAAACAAATAGAGATTTTTAATCAATATTGTCATGGATCTTCCTTCAATGGCTGGCAGCTGATGTGTAGTTGGTCCAGCGTGAACCCCTAGAGTAGCAAGAGAATTGTTTCTCTCTCCTGTTCAGGTTATTCTATGAAACATGTTCACTTTGAGTTATTTCTATTGTGTATGTTTTATGTTAGCCTTAGAAATCAAGAAGAAAGTGGGTTCCTCTTGGTTCTCTTCTCATTAGAGTGGCTCTTGTTCTTACCTTTTGGAATACCACTATGCTTCAGGTAGAGACAACTACAGGAAGAACTTCAGTTACTTGTTAGTTTACACTAGTAATGACTACATACCTTTTTCTATTAATTCATTCTTTGTACCTCTAACAACATTTGTTTAGGAAAAAAAAAAGGAAGAGAAAAGACAAATTGGTATTGTACAGAACTAAAATGACTTGTTTATCACCTCAGTTCTCATCAGTTTCACAGTTATCTCTGTATTAAATTAAAGATCAGTGAAGGAGAAAAGTAGATTACTTTTCCATTGTGAACTAGGAAATAGAAAGGCATGTACAACAGGTATGCAAAAGTAGCTAATGGAAATAAATCACAAGTTTTTAAAATGCTGTGTTGCAGGTGAATGAAAATCAGTTGTAAATTATTGATTAAGTCTTAATTCTGATTTCACTAAACCAACATAAATTGGAATCCACAATTGTTCAAGACAGCCTTCAGTTTCCATACCTTACAAGTCCAAATCTCGAGTATTAACTTCCATCAAAATATCAAGAAGAAGGATGCAGAAAACATATTAGTGTTTAATGTAGGAAATACAGGCAAATGCTTGCCATAGCAACCAGCAGTTAGGTAAGACGAGTGCTCTGCTACGTGGGCCTGTGCTAGGCTTGCCTCTTTATTACCCAGGATTCTACAGGGGAGTGATTTTCTCCGTAGTCAGAAACTGATCTATTTGTCAATTTGATTGTTTTCTTTCTGTTTTTAAATTGCCAGGTGAAGATTGCCTGTGTGCTGGCGCTGAATAGCAGCGTGCACCTTTCCTGTCAAAATCAAGGCTTCTTATAAAATAAAAGTCTTCTTGTAGTTGTAAGAGACACTATTAGTACTTGTCACTTTCTTCATGAAAGTATTAGATATGCAGGATTTATAGGATTGAGACTATTGACTAAATTGATGTCTCTGATTTTCTTCTCTTGCAAATTAAAACTCCTTTTCTTTTTTCTCTTCCCCTTGTAACTGGAGACAAAAACCAAATTAGATACTATACTTTCTTACAGCTTCTGTGTTCAAAGTCACAGCCAAGATTGCCAAGGCTGCAAAGAATGTTAGCATGTTAGCCTTACAGCTACGTATCACACAAGTAAAACAAATGTGTTGGGATGCTGGCCTTACAGCTAATGTTAAAATGAGCTTCCCTGAAATACCTGCCCATTCTCGTTGTATTTGTTTGAGTTTTCATATTGTTCCCTCGGTATATCATGTTGTTAAGCAGCTAAAATGCATTTTTGAAGTTGTATTAATATGACCAACTTCTTGTCATACAAAAGCACTTGGAAAAGGCCATATGTTCATGCAAAGGTAGCCTTGAAAGCTGGGATAATTGCTTCTTGTTTTCTCTTGTCATCTGTTGTGCTTTAATACCGTTTTCTCCAGGTACTGTGCCTAGGAAATATTTGGATAATAGATGTTAATTCTTATCAGGAATCAAGGTTATGATTTCCAGCAGCTTTTTGATGCCTTTAGTCAGGTGCTCCAAACAGATTGTTTTAGACACGCTTACCTGCTCTGTATTCTAACAGTTACATTTTAGAATCATATATTTTGAATATGTAGACAGCTAAATGTTATTTTCATTTAAACAAATATGCTGGAGGTCCTCCTATGAAAACAGGAGATGAAAAGGTGTTTTCAGTACTGCAGCACTCTAAAATGAAATAAATGAGCAAACATACTGAATTTCCCCAAGCACTGAGGACTGGTATGAGCCAGATCCACTGCTACTCATTCCACTTCTCGTTACTCATTTCTATACACGTGCCTTTCTTTCCTAAGCATCTAGTCCAGCACAAGCATTCCTCCAGCCATGGAGATTAGGGAACCCATCTAGGTTAAGACTAATCCAGCAGAAATACACAAAGCAGCTCCCTGATCTGATTCACTGGGCCAGCGTTTGCCTCTGCAGAGAGGGAGCAACACTGAACTGCGGCACCTGGCCCACAGCAGGAGCAGCCTTTGAGCAGACTTTGAGGTGGTCCCTCTGAGTAAGGGGCAGTGGCGTGGGGATTTCCTTCTCCAGAAAGCCCCAAGTTCCAGGAACATGAAGAAGTAAGGAAAATTCTCATGTCCTCATAGTTTTTGAGCTTTCTGCTGAGGAGCTAGCAGAGCCCTGGTTTAAGCCAGATCTTCAGGATTCATTGAGGTTCTAGCTCTGCATTGGGGAAACCTGAAAAATCTGCTGATCCCTGCAGTTAGTCCAAATGTAACCATGCAAAAGTATTTTCACCATATATGCTGGTTATAAGAATAAAATGAAATCCATGACTCTGGTCTGACTGAGGTTGTGGTTCTCCATCACCTGTCCAAGTCACAAAATCAGTGGTAACTGTGTTTGTTTCAGGCAAAAATCTACAAGACATTTTGGGGAGAAATAGTTAAAAGACTAAAATCTGCTTTCAGTGGTCTCTAAGTTACTTTGGGGTTTTTGTGTTAATTTATTTCTATGTGCACGTGTATGAGTGTATAGAGAGAAGTTTATATAGAAATTAGATATAAATAAGCAAAACTGGGCATATTTTTTACTATTTTAGTCCTCTGAAGTTTTATGGTAGATCTTCTCAAGAATATCTCATTAAAAAATCCTTTCATCATTGTCCAGCTTGTGTGGGCTCTGTTTCTACAGCTTTAAGTTCTGTGGAAGTGTAAAGCAGTGGAGGATATTAGCCAGAGCTGGACCCAACCCTTGGACAGAATGGTGTTCCTCTGATTTTGTGGTTTTGGTCAATGAAGAGAGGCCTTTCTAGAGCAACAGTTCACAATACAGCTATATTTAGGATCAGATTAGATTAATTTATTTTAAATCACACTTTGGACTCTGTGTTTCTTCACAGGCTGCTGAGAATGCTTAGGTAAACTCACCAGTTTTGTTCAGTGTTTGCTTTTCTTGATGCGCCCACGGTTTTTGTGCGGTGGCACAATCTGTTAGAGAAGCCGTGCAGCCTACGTGAAGCACAGGTATTGATAACTTGTCTCTCTGCCAATCTTGTTTTAGTATGTTTATCTTATTGCAGGAAAAAGAGGATTTATCACAACAAAACAAGTGAAGAAACACCAAGACTTGAAGAAAGCAGCACTTCTCTAATTCTCTCCAAAAGTTCAGAGACCCACCAAAACCTGGTGGTTTACCTCCACTAGTCTTCCTGATTTGAGGTAGGTGAGTGCTCTTTTTGCCACTCTTCCTGTCACTTGTAGATGGATAGTAAACACAGTGTTTTTGTGTTTTAAAATTGCTTCTTTTGTTTTCTTTGATGTATCAGCAAACAGAGGTGAGCTTTCAGTAGGCTGGTCTTACAGGCAGCGTCCTTTGTCAGATGGTAATGTAGTGCTACCACTAGAAATTAATGATACTGTGTTTATTTTTAGTATGGTGGAAAACAATGCAGCTACTAAATATAGCTTTATGGAACTTTTTTCACTTCACAAAATAAAAATAGCAATTATTGAAAGTAAAATCAGGCAAAATCAGACCAGATCCTTGTAAACAAGCCTTGAAGCTTTTGCCAGTATTTTCCATCACGGAGCCCATGGCTCTCATCTGGACCTAACTCTTTTGGAGGAATGTTTTTCAGCTATGCCACCTGGTAAATGGGAAGAATAACCTGCAAAACAGACAACGATCAAGGTGATTGGTTTAGAATAAATATATCTAAAACCTACCTGAAGAAAAAAGAAACCTGGCTGGCTGCCGTGCTCTTTCTCTACTCGTTTGTGACAGTGCACAACTGAGAAGTTATTGATTCTCTTACTGGAAGATCTTTTTTTTGACTGTGTTTTTCACTTTTTCTTATAAAAAAGCAGAGTACCTTTAATTTTAGATACATCAAATACCATAGTTGTAAGAATATTGTGTGTATTTTAAGAGATTAGATGGGGACAGGATTTTTTTAATCTGTTAGCACAGACTTGTTATGTAAATAGAAAGCTCACAAAGAGAACTAGACAGCACATGCACTGAGGAAACAGATGTCTCTTCCCCAGAAGTACATTCCCCATTAGATTTATGCAACTTGCTGAAAACTCGTTGGGAAATTGATTGTTCTGGATACGTATGCAATTGAAAAATACACATGTTGTAGTCACTGTGTAAGTTGCATGCTTACCTCTGAGTGATAAACTGGCCTTTTCACAGCACGGTGCAGTGCTATTTAACAATGGCTGGGACAGTCTGACAATCGCCAGCAGACCTTCACTAGCAGGCTTCAGGAGTAAAAGTGCTTTTTGACACATCAAGTGTCCATTCTTTTTAATTGCAAAAAGCAGTTCTATGCAGTGAGGTTTTTTGTTACAAATGCTTATTTTTAATTCCTTACCACAAAAATTGGTGGTTCCTAATGGGAAAGATGGGAAAGCTGCTTCAAAGGGGAATGAGAATGAAAGTGAGACTTTCAGGAGGGGAAAAGCAATGCAAAGCCTATTGAGTTAGCAGCAAAGATTCTCTTGGCTCACCATAGAGGAGCCTTCTGATTATCACCAGTGGTCTATGCTTAGGATTTATAAAGCTGTGTTCTGTAGCTGGTCACTTATCTCCGTGGTGCCAGTATCTTGATGCTAGTAAATTTGTAACTGGTGTATACATAATCAAGGTAATATGTATTTTTTCAGCACAAACCTTAATTACATCTTTGCTCACAGGTTTCCATTTCTGCATGCTCAGTATGGACAATTTCCATTCATTTATTGTCATTGTTTTAGTCAGACACAGTAACTTAAAAATCGGGTTATTTATTTGAATTCATTTTAATAAAGCTTTTCTGCAGATTTCTTGAGGCTTTTATTAGAAGCTTCTTTTACTGATGCCACTTCAATCTTTAGTCCTGTCCACATGACCTAGTTATTTTAAGCCCTAGTATGACTTAGGTTTCGTTCTTGGGCTGTTTCATCCATCTATTGAAATTGTTTCCAGTAAATTAGTTTTACAGTGTTTGCTGCGATTAGCGTTATGTGCTCGAGGGAAGCTCTTCATAAAAATGTCTCTTATCAATACCTTTCGATGTGTTTAAACATTACTAAATAATTTTATCTGAACAATGTAACATCTATAGTGAAATTATGATCTGAAATGTATTTGTATGCAAATTCCTTAATGATAGGTTTTATCATCTCTCTGTTTGTTTTGTTACTGTAAAGATAAGCTGTGTTGTGAAGCTGTGGATTCTTACTTATTTATAATTGTATGAATAACCTACATAAAAATGTTCCATCTCTGGAGTGTTTCATGCAGCTTACATACAGCAGAAACAAGTTCAGAATTTCTTCTTCAATTGTAGAAACATCAGAAATTTTAATGTTCGAATTATATCATACATAGAATGGTAGGAATTGGGAGGGACCTTTAGGCATCATCTAGTCCAACCCCACTGCAGAAGCAGGTTCACCTAGATCAGGTGGCACAGGAACATGTCCAGGTGGGTCTTGAAGACCTCCAAGGAAGGAGCCTCCACACCCTCCCTGGGCAGCCTGTGCCAGGGCTCCCTCAGCCTCACAGTCAAATAGCTTTTTCTTATATTTAAGTGGAACTTTTTGTGTTGCAGCTTTATCCCATCACCCCTTGTCCTGTTGCTAGATACCATAGAAAAAAGTGCTGCCCCANTTCTTGGCCAATGTATGTGGTTAAATTTTAAGGTTAAGAAAGATTCAGAAGATTTAGAAGATGTTGACATTCATTGTCTTGATAAGCTCTAATCTAGTAGCTAAGGCCCATTGGTCAAAGTCCAGCCTTAAGAGTCCTGTGGGTGCGTCATGGGAGGCAGTTCAGCATGTCTCAAACTCCATGAGATTTGTATCATTTTCCTTTCACAAAATCTCTGACTGTTGTGAATAACCTTTACTGCAGCTCTGCACGTTGAATATACCAGTTTTTCTTCTGCTAAAACGCAGGGGGTTTTCTTCCAGTCACATGTATTCAGTATTTAGAGCACTATGACTCCTTGTATTTATGAACTCACCGTTTTGTTTGTTGAACGTAGTTGTTTAACACTTTCACCTAAAGGGAAGGGGCTTTACTAATAGCAATAGTATTAATTTTGTTGCTTTTTATGTTTTATTATATTTTATTTTACTAACTTTAATAGTATGTATGGACTTCGATTTACCTTGTTAGTATTCTAGATACATGATAACATTCAATGTTAAGGGCAAGGAAGCACTATAATGTTCAGAAGTATTAAACATACAGTGCTGAAGCATGGAAGCTATCTGGTGCCCCAGTCTTTAAGAGAATCTAAACATGCATTCTTAATTTGATAGAGGCGTCCTTTTCAAATAGGTATTGGTTGGGGAAGAACTTTAGCAAGTGAATAATTTGCATATGCAAGAGCTCAGCTGGGTTGGTAAATTGAGCCTGAAACAACCAAGACTCTTTGGTACTCTTTACAAAATGCTGTGCCTCCATTTTGCTCTTAAATTGGGAATATGATGATCAACCAACAACTCAGTTAAATTAGTTGTACTGGTAAAGGCAATGAAAGCCAAACAGCAGGTCATCACCATCAAAGCAAGAAGGTTTTGCTTGTAAACTTGACTAAGATATTTTAATAGTCATAGTAGGTACTGAGTTTGGTATTTGCAGCCAAGGTGCTTGATGCAAGTTGTGTGTTTGTACCCTGTTCTCGTGGCTTACCTGAAATGTTTTGTTCACATTGTCTGTCAACTGGTTTTCTGTTAGGAGAGAAGGTTTGAACAGCAACCTTTGCCATGATAACAAATGGCTGTAAAAGAGATTCCAAGTATGTTATGTGTAAATCAGAACAAATTCATTAGACTGCTTCTAAGGTCCAGAAAGCATAGATTGGCTATGTTGCATCTATTTTAATCAGAGATTAACTTGTTTTTATGAACAAGTAACACCCCTTCAAAGTTCTGCGTTTGTTAAATGTCCGTTTCTAACCCCTACCTGTGCCCTTACTAAAGCATCAGGCTTTCAGGTGCAATGTTTTAAAGGCCTGCTTTAATTCTTTTGGATATGCCTTTAACCTGGTGAGCTCCAATCCATTTCAGCTCTAAAAGAACTAATTAATTGACTGAGTCTTGCAAAGACTGTTAACTCCTTTCAGTGTCAGGGAAATGGAAACTGGCACAGTGAAAGCCTGACTAACGCTGAGCCAGTGGAGGACTGCAGGTGTGTCTTGGTGGTGATTCTGAGGGAAATAGCTCAACAACAGGCAGATGTTACACAATAACTCAGGTTCTGGTTCAGCCAGGAGTTCACCAGTATCTGTGTGGTTGTGCCAGGATGAGTTTCACAGGTCATCAACAGTACTGGTGGAACCTTTTACATCACTAAGACCATTTGCGATATCATGACTCCTTGTAGCCTGGACTTTATGCCTTTATGGTTGAAGGTTTTTAGCATGCATCAGTACAACTCACGTTGTCTGAAGAAGTGACCTTTTCTGTATGCATACTAATTCCACTGTGAAAATCCATAAACACATCTTTATAGAAATCCACTCACTTCTTTGGACAGTGAAGCACCATAATGTATCTTTTATTTTAATCATTTCCAGTCAGAGTCATCCCACTCGTCTTTAAAAGCAAATATTATTATTCCAGTTTACACTACAAACTGATCAAAACAAGTGAAGTGGAAACATTTGACTCATTTTTTAATGTAAATAACGCAACTGTCTCAGCAGATGTAACCTGGGCTGCAAGAGTTCCTCAGATGAGGGGTGTAGTGAGACAAGAAGCTAGCCTCAATGGACATAGCCCATTATCGAGATCTAAACAGGAGACTTATCTAAAGCAAAGCTGAAAGTGCACCAAGATTTGTAAAAAACCTAAAGATCCCCAAGATAACGAGAAGCAAGACCATGAGGAGTAATGTAGGTAAGTATTCAAAAGTAAATGGATGCATTTATTGAGCTGAGAAACTTTTGAGTTTGTTTTGATGAGTTTATGCTGTTGTTGTAGAGTTTGTTACAAAAATGTATTTCAAGTCATGTAATACATAAGAACTGAGCCAATGTTGAAAAAAACCTAAACAGAGCAGCAGACATCCTCAACATGAAAGAGTGCTGAAGTGGAAAACTCAACAGTGTATCAATTGGTGTCTTTGCACAAGGTGATGCACCCATACATGGACTTTTTTTGATGAAAGAACAGAGAAGAAAAAAGCATTCTTGACCTAGATTGAACAGATTGGATTGAAGCAGCATCTGAAGCACAAGTGTTTAAATGGTGACAGTGTGATTCATGTGCAGCATTAGTCATAATTGGTAGTAATGTATTTTGACGTTATTAAACAATAGAACTCCAGTTATCTGTATCAGAAAATATGCAGCACCATTCTTGACCTAGATTATAGTGTAGTAGCAAAGTGTAGCTGCCTTGCCCTGAGAACTTTACAGTGAAATGTAAAACGAAATGCTCTTATTCTTATCCATTTTCAAAATCAAAATATAAGGTTATACTGTGTCAACAACCAGCAGATGGAGAAAAAGAACGTCCTAGGAAGCTCAAAGAACACGCTGGCAAACTGAGCTATAAATACCAGGCTAATTCCATAGCTTTAAGATTTCTCCAAAGCTTTCTTAAATCCCTCCAGAAAAGACTGAAGAGATCCCTAATCTGAAGTGCCCCAGTTGAAGAAATGTGTATGTTCTTATTTTTACACAGAGTTACGTGAATCTCCAGTAGATTGTTTGGACATCTTAATGAATCAGTGGGGTGTCTGTACTGTTATTTGTTGCATCAAAATAAGGTTTTTAAACATTTTAATGCGTTTTTATTTTTCTCAATACTTTCTTCCACAGAGAAAATACAGAGTTCTGTATTTTCAGAATACTATTTTCAGAGAACTGACCCAGAGAACACTGGATGTTCACAACTCATTTTGAATCTCTGGTTTTTAGAGAGCTGTCCTTTTCAGTAGGCAGAGCTAAAGGAAGAGCAATCTTCTTTGGTGGGATTTTATATGGTATATAGGTGAAGGGATTCTTTTCTCCACAACGTTGGATGAGAGGATGTTTACACTCGTATTACTAGACACTGTGTCATGTATCCCATTGAAGTTTAGCAAAACCAGTAACTGTGGATGTGATGAGATAGAATTATCATGTAACCATGGAATGGCATCGATTGGAAAGGGTATCTGGAGGGCAAACAGAACAGCTGAGGTTGGAAGGGCCCTCTGGAGGTCACCTAGTCCAACCCCCACGGTGAACCAATGTTACCTAGACCAGGTTGCCATGTCCAGACAGTTTTTGGATGTATCCATGATGGACACTCACACCTCTCCAGCAACCTGTTCCAGTGCTTCATCACTCTCATAGTAAAAATGTGTTTCCTGATGTTCAGAAATACAAGAGGCAATGTTACTGGACACTACTGGAAAGAGCATGGCTCCATCTTCTTTGCACCTTTCTTTCAGGTATTCATATGGACTGAGAAGATTCCCCCTTAGAGTCTTAATCTTCCTAATATGTATTGAAAACTTTCCATGTTGCGCACGTGTCTGCTGCACATCCTTTAACTGTGGACACAGAGGAGATTCTGGCTTCATCTTCTCCTTAATCATAAGTTAGCTCGTTGAAGACAGCAGTAAGATCTCCCTTAAACCTTCTCTTCTGTAGCTTCTCTTTCCATAAGGGTCTCTTCATACAATCATAGAATGTTAGGGATTGGAAGGGACCTTTAGAGATCCTCTGGTCTAACCCCCCTGCAGAGGCAGGTCCACATGTCTTCCTTTCTACTCTCATGTTTTGCTTGAGAAAGAGCACTAAAGATAGTGTCTTTTTCAGAAACTTTTGAGTTTCCATTGCATGTTCCTTCTGTAAGAGGAAGACAATTGGAGAGCTCAGGGAAAAAGTGCACCTCAGATCTTCATTTCTAGAGTGCTGGAACGTCTTAGTGTATAGTACCAGTGTCTGACACCGGCTTCTATATTTGCTGCCTGCCAGTCAGACCTTGGGTAGAAGGTCTTTCGCGGTGCTGGACACTGCCCTTTAAAGAAAATTTATATTAGCCAGAAGGCAGAGAAGCTGGTGACAGATTTAGAAAACAGGACTGTTAAAGAACAGCTGAAAGGATTGAGTATGTTTATTCTGGGAAAAAAACATTGTGGGATGGGCGTCAGGCTTTAATAAGATAAGGTAATTCAGGATAGACATCAAGAGAAACCAGTACAAGCTTTTTTGTTTTACCTCATATCTGAGAGCAAATGGGTGACAAATGGGGATATTTTACTCTAACTGTCGTGCAATCCATGGTAGGAAATTTTTACCAATGCATAAAGCAGCAGCAGCTTTCAGAGACGATCTTGGTAATTCTGACCTTGTGCCACTGGCAGTGGGCTGAGCAGATTGCTCTCCTGAGATCCCTCTTCAGAGCCTCAGTTTCTGTAATTCTGACAACTGGATTCTAGTATTAGCTGTGTTTTGTTTCCCTGCAAGCTTTTTGACTGATTACATACCTCTGTTTAAGGTTATGTACTGTTAAAGCCTTTATGTGTGGCAGCTTTCGTTAGGAAAGGAAACAAAAAATAACCAAAGCACCCTTTTTCTTCAATAAAATACTTAGAAGTGCGTTGAAAAGCTGTTGTTTAAAATGGAGTGAAATTCAGGTTCAGCAACCATTGGAAGTTTGCCACTGATTTTCTTCAACTCACATTTCCTTCGAGATGCAAGATAAGCAATCCATGCAGAGCAAAGGTGGGAAACTATCATCCCTGTCCATAGCTTCAGTTCATATCTCTTAAATTCTTCTGCTGGGAGTATGTTTGTGACAGTTATGGCTTTTGATCAAGCTTCACATATGTCATGAGGAAGAGCTGGCTAAATGGTCCTTTGCCCACATTTTCTCCAATAGCTGCCTTTTTGGAACACGGTGCCAGAACATGCTAAATATCTGTGTTACATCCCTTCTGCCTGCATTTCCAGAGACCCTTTTTCAAGCCTATTCAGAGAATAAAGGACCTTTTGAGCTTTAAGTTAGTATCTGACAGAGTGCATTGTCTTTTGCTTGGGATGAAGTAGTGCTTTTGCTAGGTTCTCATCTTTTTCAGAGCTTTGTTCTTAAACTCTTGGATGTACTGAATCCTTAAAGTGACACATGGTTTTAATTTCTGGGTGCCTGTGGTCCGTACTCTCATTTTTCTTTTCTCTGCTTTATGAGCTGGTGGAATTCTCTCATACTTGTCAAGCTTGAATGTGATTCACCCTTTTGTTTAGCTCCTTCTGAAGAGAATCAAACCATTTTTGCGTAGCTTAGTGTACATGCAGTCTATTGCACATGCAGTAAAATCAGGTTTTATAGTGCACCAAGTGAGCAAAGTCATGGGTCCCTGGCAGGACAGACCAGAGCATCATTACCAGATATCATCTTGGTCTCTATTAAACCTAACGATGCCAGGTTTAGATGGCAAAATGCCTCCAAGGAGAGTTTCACAACCCCTGTACTGAAGTAGAGAATAGAATGGTTTTCATTATCATAAAAACAAATGTTTCATTTTCTAGGAGCCAGACTGTAGTCTTCACAGTTTATTAGACAATGAAATTTATCCTTATTAAGGTGTCAATGTGAATATGCCTGATAATTGTTATATAAAAACTCAACTCAAAAATACACAGACACTAAGGTTTAGGTACTCCGCTTGTTTTAGTAGGCTAAAAATACCTTGGCTTTCTTAAAAGTAAATCTCTGAGCAAAGGAGATGGGACGGGGTTTTCACTCACTAAGCACAAAATCTTGTTAGGATATAGTGGTGTGCGTACAGTTGGGAACTTTTTCATCTTTGCTGTTGGAATACAGTTTAAACCTTAGGAGAGTTAGCATTTTCTGAAATATTAGATATGTGTTTTGTCTGTGCTTGTGATGTTGTATGGAAGTGAAGTGTGTACACAATACAAAGGGGAAAGTTATTTCAGAGTTTCAAATGAGGAATGGTGTTCTAAGAAGCCTTTCTGTTTATCATAGAATGGTAGAGGTTGGAAGGGACCTTTAGAGATCATCAAGTCTAACCCCTCTGCAGAAGCAGGTTCACCTAGATCAGGTGCATAGGAACATGTCCAGGTGGGTCTTGATGACCTCCAAGGAAGGAGACATATATTATAAACATGAAGAAATTATTAAGAATCATTTAGTAGTGAAATCTTACCATCATAGTAGGACTGTATTGCTTGCCATTGCTTATCTTCTGTTTCAAATGTTGCTCTGTTTTTCAGCTTGGGATGAACAAGATGAACATATCCACCTTGAGTCGAACGCTTAATGAGGAAAAAGGTCAGGCTTCTGGCTTTTCTTAGTCCTGTGCCCTACTGTTAAGTAGGAGTTTATATTTGCATTGCTTATCACAGATCTCAAATAACAAACCAAATGCAATGTTTGAATATGAGGGTGAGAAAGAGTACTTCTGTATTGCATGGTGTGTTCATAAAAGAGCTGACTCAGAGCAGTCTAAGCAGAAAAAGAAGCAACAGAAGGAAAGGTGATGTATACAAATCTTCATGGAGATTCATCTAAAAGTGATCAAACTTATCATTAACAAACCTCTTGTATAGCAAGAAAGAAAAATAACATAATTTTCATGGAGTGAAAGCATTTGAAAGGATTAAAATTGCACACCTTTTTTGGTCTCCTTTTCATATCCTTGGACTTCTGAGTCCTCATTTGGATAAGACAGAGAACTGTCTGTCTCTTGAATAAAACAGTGGGGCCAAATTATCCAAATACTCATACATTCAATTAGTGTATCACTGAAAGACAGTAGCTAGTAATCTACTAATGCTGGTGCTTCATCTATCATACAGTACAGGTTTGGAGCATAGCAGACTGCAGAGAGGCAGCCCAGGCTCTCAAACACTATTACCTTCATGCCAGATAAGGCTGTGGAGTTTGCATTAAGGTGTCTGAAGAGCTGATTTTTATGTTATCATATTTTTTTAATACCGTCAGAGTGTTTTCATTAGGGAAATTGCTGAGTAGAGATACATAATTCAGTAAACAATTTAAAAAATAGCACTTGCAGGGGGAAAAAAAAAATCCCTGTGTCTAAAAATAGTGTGGTCATGTGACTTGTTACTTTGGCACAAAAGCATCATTTGCAGGTTTAATTTGCAATCTTACTCAGTTTCTGACATTCTCTTGCACAGAAGCTCGGTTTGAATTATTCAAATGATTTCAATATTGCTATGTCCTGGACTTCAAGTGCCTAATACAAAGGAGGTTTATATAGTTTATTGAGACCTCTGCATTTAAGATATGGGAGTATGATTTCCATTTTTACCGTTTATCACTTCATTTTTGATATCTCAGTTCACAGTCAATGGAGATCTGGGCTAATCCAGTAATTGTTATGCCAGCAGCTCAGAGCCTTTCACCATATTTCCAGCACTCTGACTTTTTTCTCTTTTTTAACTGCTTATCTAAAATCTAATTGAATTTTCAGGTTCAAGTTTTGAAACATCCTTTACTTTCCAAGTTAACTTTTTTGTTTTCACAAGGTTATACTTCTCTAGTAAGCAGTAAGTCAGTAACATACAGCAAAGCTGTTAAGCAGAACTGAGCACTTCCAACTAGGTATTACCTGTTTATTTTCTGCCTCTCTTTATCAGATACCTTAAGAACATTCTGTATCAATTGTTCCTGAAGTTCGTGTGATCTTAATTATAAAACCATTATAAAACTATATTTGAGAGAATTGAAGTTCATTTGTTTATTCAATCTCTTCTTGTATTAATTTTAACTTAGATCTGAAACTTAATTTATAGCTAAATCATTCAATAATAATCAGTGCACTGCTATTAGAGTTTTGAGTTAATGTTCATTTTAACTTCCTTACCACTTTTGAACTCAAATGTGAATGTCTGCAGTGGATGTTTTCTGGTTAATCTGTATGTTATAGTAGTGAGAGGGGTCTCACTGTGACAAAACAGATTTTTTCTCTATTAATGCCTTTTTCTTTTGTGGCAGTTAGTCTTGGAAGGTCTGAATTCTCTCCTGTGTAGGTACAGATTGCTTTCTTTCTTAGACATTTGGGAGTTATCTTTTTGTCTTGATGTGGAGTCACAGTAACTTCTCCTTATAGACTCTTCTAGAGCTTGATAGGTTCCTCAGAGCTAAGGGAATGACAATTGGTATAGAAAAGCTTTGGTGTTATAACTGTGAAAGATACCTTGAAGCCACGGAGAGTTAAGATTTACTCATGCTTGATCCAAAACACTGCATTCTGGAAAAGCACTACATCAACAAAATCAAAATCCTTTCAGAATTGTGGCTTTCTTGTGTCAAGATGGATTTTAGAGGAGACAGAAATTCCTATTGAAACAAAACTTAAAGGAAACTCAGGAGAAGTGGCCTTCCCAGTTGTAGAACTGATACCTACCTATGATGCATCATCACTGTGTGATGGAGAAAGAAGAAAAAGAACTGATAAAAAGCTGTTCAGAAAAAAGTTCAAGTGTAACTTCTCTTAAGATTATAGAAAACCTAGTCCTTGAAAATCCTCAGCTAGGAACCTTGATTTGCAACTCTTCCCTGCTATGGAATACTCTACCTGCTGTCTTGTTTCAGGCAGTAAAAAAACAGCAAGTTTGTGTAAGGTTGTTAAAGCTCTATGTCTGCAGATTGAAACAAGACCATTAAATGTATGAATTGCTTTTGGCCAGTAAAAAAAGGAGAGAGAGAGAACATATCCAAGTCCAGGTTTGCTTTTCCTGGTTTTGTAGGTTGCTGAAGATAGACATTATATAGAATCATAGAATCACAGAATGCTAGGGATTGAAAGGGACCTTTAGAGATCATCTAGTGCAACCCCCCTGCAGAAGCAGGTTCACCTAGATCAGGTGGCATAGGAACATGTCCAGGCGGGTCCTGAAGACCTCCAAGGAAGGAGACTCCACAACCCCTCTGGGCATATAAAGTTGCTTATTTCATAATGAGTCCACCAAAAGTAACATTTCTACACTTCTTATTAACATGTAGGTTAGTTATACTCTGTGTCATAATCTTCACAAAGAAAGGTTTTGATACTAGTGACACGGTTCTTATCTATGAAAGAACTTGTTTGATGGAAACTGCATACCAAATGTTAGTCTTGATTTTTGAAAACTGAGTACCTTATTTTGACAGTGGAGTCCTGCTCTCTTTTCATACTGTCACGTAGTCCTGCTTTTTGTCAAAGGCCTTTCAGAGGTGCTGTGGATGTGCACATGTGTATGCAGAAGAAGTTCTTGTAAGGTTGTGCTTGCTTCAGTCTTGAACACCTCAGTTATTTCCAACTCTTGAGAGTTGCACAAGTAGATGTGTTAAAGGGCAGTCACACTTTGAGGAAGTTTCAGGTTTGAATGCTATACATACACTAAATAAAGAATGCTGAAAGAATCGTGCTCCTTCCCAGTTCACCCATTGCCTTGGACAACTGTAATGACATACGTAAATCTCCTAAACTGAGGATATATTGCAGCTCAATGAACTCTAATTTTTTACCCATACTGTGAACAGTGGTAGGAAGAATATCACATGCAAGGTTACAACTTTTGATGAGTTAATAGAATGCTGGTCCAAAATGCTCCAGGAGGAGAGATTCGTGTTTTCTACTCTTAATGATCAACTGGAATCCATGAACATAAATCAATCTTTCTCCATGAGAATCTTGTCCTTATTAACATTGTAGATTCCTAAGTACTAGCTCTGAAGTGACTGCTTTGGTGATTTAATCTGGCAGCATAGGAAACCAAGTACTGTAGGGTTCTTTCCCCCCTCCACTTGAGGTAAGCAAGACTGGCTGAGCTGGAGCATGTCCAGTGGGCTGTTGGTAAGGGTCATTGGCTGTGGGTGGAGAGGCAGGTACAGTGGCCTGGACTCTCAAAGGTTTTTTGCTATTTCTGAGTGAATTCATCCAAACAACTATGGTTCTATAGAGCATTTAAATTGGCGTCTTCTAATCCTAAAAAACTCTACAGCTAAAAGTTCTAAAGTAGTATAAATTAGGCATACATAAGCCTTGTTATAAAAGTGTCCTTTATACAGTTTAATAATTGAACACCAATGGTAGAGGGACTGGTATAAAGTGATTCAGCACTGGGACCATTCAGAATGTATCATTTTAATTAAGTTATTCAGGGCAGATCGATTTCCTGGTTCTTACAATGTGTTCTTCATACTGCATATTTACGAGTAGAATGAAGATGTCTCTCTCAAACCAGAGGCCAGGGTATATCATGTGTACAGCTGTATTGTAGTCCTGGATACCAATACAATGAGATAAGATTGAAGGAAGAAAGGTTTCCTTTCTACTTCAGCCGCATTTGTTTGTTGAATCACTCGCTTAAAAATAGGGCTTCATAAAGTATTCAATACCAATCTAATTAGTCAAGAGAATGCTTCTTTTCAAAATGGAAGAGCATTCCCAAGAAGTGATGCAACATTTGTGTCTAATTAGATGATACAGGAGAAACCTAACTAATTGCTTCGATAGACTTAAACTGATTAATAATGTGCAAGTGATAACTAACCGACGACTCACTTGAACCCTGCGTGGTTTAAAAAGTGTGCTTCTAAGAAGCTCAAACTTCCTGTTAGTTTTAAAACCCCAAGCCTGTGATTTGAGGGCATTTCTGTTTCTTTATATATATTGTGTAGGTTTTTCTGTGATAGAAAGGTAAGTCTGGGAACTGAGATTGCCACTTGTGTCTATAAGCAGTGTTTCGCATACATTCTAAGTGTCAGCAAAGCTTTGAACCCAAAATCTGGCCATTCCACGAGTAAACACTGGGTTTTGCACACCAGAGAGGCAGTCATTCAGTGTAAACCTCCAAGTAGCCTTTGTGATATGTGGAGATGTTAGGCACGCTTACAGTTGATGCAAGAAAAAAGTAACGGAGCATCTTTGCAATATCAGATTGACAAAATTTGTCTTAACTGGCTTTATATCCACTCAGTAATAAAGGTTTTATTGGTCTTCTTATATTTCTTTTCACTTTGTACCAAGTTTTCTATTTCATTGCTTGACTAAAAAAATAGTTAAAGTAAACATTAACAGCTGAGTGTACCAAGAGGCTTCCTAAAATGCAACATTTCCAAAAGTGAGGCGATTGCATTAAAAGTTGAAAGCGTGCTTTCAACATATGAAAATAAAGGGGAAATTTTCCATGGGAGAAGGATTTGAGGGGGGCTAAGAAGGGGAGGGAAATAATTTGGTGTAGTTTTGCATAGTTCTCCAATGAAATATTTTTAAGCATATTGTAATGAAACTGGACTGCAAAACAAATCTAAACAGCATGTCTTGGCGCTCGGAAGAAAGGAGTAATTGATTTAGATGTGGAAAGTTGTGTTGCTCGTAGTGAGATAACATGAGTTGTCCGGTACAGAGAAGAGGTATTTATTACATGGATTGATGAAAATCAGGCCTTTGGATAGTATCCAGTGGCCAAAATTCTTTGGATTTGGTCCAAAATCCAACCGTTTTCTCTCACAATCCAGAGTACTTTAGATAGGCTGTTTTGATGGAGAAAGGGAGAAGGGTACATCAAAAGAGACAGGATTTTACTGCAGTCAAGTTGGAAGATTCTGGACTGGCAAGAAGTGTAGAGGTTTGAGTAGTCAATTGGATGCTCTGTATGTCAGAGCATTCACAGTCAGGCTGATCCCTACTGAGATTTAAGTACCTTTTGTCAGTCACAGGAGAGTTGGCAGTGCCACTGTTCTCTCCAGTCATCCCTTTACACTCACCACTGCTCATCTAGGCTGCCTTATTGGCTCAAATATAGTAAAAAAAACAGCCTATGCCAACTGGTTTGAGTGAGCCTTCCTCTTTTTCACAGCCATCTTCCTTAACTCCACATTCTTTGACTGATAACCAGCTATTTGGAAAATGCAAAGGGTGCCCATTCCTGAACCAGGTTTGAGGTGTTGAACGGTGCTTGGAGACACTGCACTATGCTTTCCTGTGGTGTTACACAGTTAAATAAGACATAGCTACTCTGCACGTGCTGTTCAGTGCTCTTAACTTTTGCCATTCATGCCTGATAGAAGCATGCAATGGTTACAGTATGTTCTCAGTCTTTTATTGATTGGAGTTTATGCTGGAGTTTAGTGAAAAAAAAATCTCACTTCTATGAGAGTCTTCCTGTAAACTCACAGTACACAGCTAGTTACACACTCATTAGCTGGGTAGTAGGAAGCTTCCAGGGAGCTTTAGCCCTCTTTTCTGCAATTCTTTGCACACAAGCACATCAGTGTGTCCTCACAGCCCCCAACTTGCATACAAGCACGGTAAATTATGAGATAAAAGGGCAAACTTTGATGATGTGAGTAGCATTGTTCCCCACTTTCTGCTTAGGGCGAGCGTGGTGGCTGAAGTATTTTTGTACCTGGGGAAGGATGGAAAATGGATCACGATACCTGTGCTCTGATTCATTTTTGTTCTTTACATCACTCAAGCCCTTGTGTTCCTTTGCAGTTCTTCGGTCTGTAGTACTTCTCAAGACAAAGTCACGCAAACAATGAACTGTGACTGAAGGTATATGATTGAAGCAGTTGTTTTATTCCACATCACTGTGCTCAGGAAAACTATTTAAGTATTTTGCACAGATGAAGCAGTCAAGTGAATTCTTTTGCCTCTTTTTAGTACCATTTCAAGCTATGGGCAGTACAGGAAAATGGTTTATCTGATTAGATGATGATAAGCATTAGGGTGGTGACGGAATGGGATGTTAGCTGAGGCAGAGCACTGCAGAACCAGGAGAAATATAAGATTACTTCAAAGCATCTCTTGCTGCTTGTGCAAAAAAAGAAATTGATGGCTATTATTTTCTCGTAATGATCCAGTGCATTGCCCTAAATAGCAACATGAGCCACAGTAAGACTGGGCTAAGAGACGAGCAGCCTTCTCTGCTCTGTGTGCTTGCAGTAGATTAAATATGCATTTTCTGATCCTGATTTCAAGAATTACAGAAAGTTAATTCTCATTTAAAAATAATTGGGAAATTATTTCCTTATTTTAGCCTTACACCTCTAATAAAAACGCCCATGCAGCAATAATGTTGAAAACTGAAGGTGAATTGAGCTTTGGTTTTGATGGAACATCATCTGCTACCTTCCTAATCAGGGTAAAACCAGGTAAACACCAAAACCTCTAAACTGAAAACCCGAGAGAGACCTCAGCTGTTGCCAGGTGCTCTCCAAATCCTGTTTCTATGTACCAGGTTTAGAGATTAAAGGGTAGATTGTTTTCATACAACAGATGCAGGGTGTTTGGTGTGACATTGACTCTCACCTTGGCTCACCAGTACACAGTCACCTCTCGACTGACACTGGGCAGGGTCTCATCGTAGTCTCCCTATACCATCCCCAGCCATGGATTACATCCTATTGAAGTGCTCCAAGGTATTGGAAAGCTGAAACAGATCCCTGCAAAACAATGCCAGGCTATTCTAGAAGGCTTCATCCTGCAGAGAAGCGTGCCCTTTGCTCTGAAACTCTCACTCTGTTCTTTTGATTTCAGCACCTTAGGCAAGGGGTTGTGTCCAGACGACCCCTCTCAAGCCCACATCCTTCTTGTGAATAGCAGAGCTATTTTTTTTTTTCCTTCTTTGTTTTGAACTTTACATTTATAAGTAGCACAGTACAGAGAATTTACTGCATAAGCATACTTAAGGGACTGTTTTTGAGGCCTATATTTATGCCTCTGTAGTCTTCCTTTGGTGGACTTGGAGGAAAGAGCTGTTGTTACTGTTAAACGCGGATGGAACTCGTTGTTGGCACTGTTACTGTAGAAATGTGGGAGCCTGAGCAATCAGCCAGCTCTATAGTAATATTTAGGATGTTATGAACTGTTAGCATAACATCAGTATTAGGAGGAAGGCAGCACTGACATGGCTTTCCAACTAAAACCTGTTAGCATTGTTACTACACTAGCCATCACTGTCATCTTACACCTGAGTTCTAGGGTGGTTGTTTCTTCTGACATAATTACTGCTTGAACTGTGTATTCCATGTTTGTTTCACCTTAAGAAAACATTCAATGTCAAGAGTTGAGACTTAAGCGGTAAACTTGAAAGACTGTTTTGGGGGATAACACAGTTTACCTCACCCTGAACTTCTTTCTTGAAGATTTGCTCATGCAAAGGGGGAATTATTACTTCTGATACTCATGTTGTTTCAGAGGTGTTCTGAGATCAGTTCACTGATGCTGGCTTTTCCCTTTTTATTAAACAGGTTTTTGGTAGGATGATTATTTTAATTTAACCTAAGTGCAGAGGTTTTCCATTTTTATGGATGCTGTCAACCCTAGCAGCAGCTTCCCTCACATTAAATCCATTTAGTTTCATAAACTGTTTTTAAAGTGCATTAATTGAGATAGTCATCTTGTTGATAATTCTGAACAGAAGCATATGTGAAGCTGTGCAGTTAAAAGATACATCCTTAATTCACCCAAAATGCACATTAACTATTTAATAGCAGTCACACCCTGGTAGCTTTTAAGATGTAGCTCCGTTGCTTCCACATATAAATAGAATATGCTATCAGGATTATATTTACTCTAAGCCTTATTTTGATGGTTCCATTGACATTGAAAGTTTTGATTCTAAGCTCTTTAAATGGATGCAGCTGTGTACATCTCCACAAGTTACTGAACTGGGCTGAAAACGTTCAGAAAACGGCTCATGTGTTCCCTGTATCTGTATTTTTCAGGCTGTTTTATTGGAGCCGGGGAGTCATGAAAGAAACTCAAGAAGACAACTTGGATAATGAAAAGAAGATAAAAAGAAAACAAAAAGAATGTGGCATATAAAGGGTATAATACCTGGAGGTATTAGATCTGACTCATATTTATAAAAATGAGACGAGCTTTCACAAAATACAAGTTATCTTAGACAGTCATCAAGCTTGGAGCCATGCTGTTGAACTAGAAATTCTCCTTTTCCCCATTCTCCTTTCTGACAGGTAACAAAGGATTGGTGAATTATGGTTTTCCCAAGTTGGAAGCACTAATTTTTATCTATATAGTTCATCCTTATGAATATATAAGGAGTTAAACATTGCATATTTAATGTGGATTATAATGGGAAACTGACTCATTAACAAAAATGGCCACTTTTAAGGACTTGGTTTCAAACTGAGCTGGAGCCTCCCAATGCACTTTGTACAATTTGGGGAAAGGTGTACTGAATGGCCTTCTTTGGGAGGCCATGATGACATGTAGTAAAAGGATATCATCTTACTGTTGATATCTTTGAAGACTCATAAACAGAAACAGAAAAATGAATGGTGGAAAGGAGTGTGACGGAGGGGACACGGATGGAGGGCCACCAGCAGTGCAAGTTCCCGTTGGTTGGCAGCGACGGGTGGACCAAAGTGGAGTGCTTTATATCAGGTAAGGTGTTCAGGGGTGGTTGCTGCCTTTGTTTTCATTGCAGCTTTGCCAGAACGTTTGGTAAATTAGTGACTCGACCGGTGTTTTGTACTCAAAACCTTCAAGGGCTCGTACTTTGGGAAGTGTGAGGTCATTTTTGCTGCTGATGGAAGTGGAGTCCATTTGTGTCAGTTGTTCCATTTGCATGCCCTTAACGTACCCTCACATCTAATATTGCTGGTCTTGAAAATTTGATAATCCTTACTATACATTTTGCTTTAGGCATGAATAGTTCTTTATTACTTATTATTGTCATATGGATTTTAAAGCTGAGCAGTAGCAGATTTAACCTTAGTTTGATATCTTTATTATTCAAACCTTTTACAGGGAAATTAACCAGAGGTTTAGTTATACACCACATCTGAGGTGACAAGAAGTCTCTGCTGTCTTTTGCCCACACCCAAAAGCATTGGCATTGCCTTGTCCTTGCACCAGCACAAGCTTTTTATAAGAGCCTTTGCTGGTTGGATTCAAAGCAATGACCAGGCTTGCAAAAGGTTTGTGGCAGATAGGGCTGAGTGGGACTTTGTTCTTGTCAGCAATGAGCCTTCAGCTCAGTTCATGCAATGCCATGCAACTCTGTCCTCAGGTTCTGTAGCCCTTCTTCCCTAAATCTTTTGTGGGTTTATGTTCCAGATCTCCAGTGTACTTTTTCTGTTTTACTTACTGTCTTTGGAAAGGAAATTTAAGTGTTGTACTTAGTAGCTGCACAAAACATCAGTTTTTGTATGCCCTGTGAAGGTTCTGTGTTCGGTATCATGGACACTCTCCAGTAAGATATACTTCTATGGATTCACCCCCCACATTTCTCATGGAAAGGAAAAAAAAAGAACACAAGCCTAAATCCAAAGTTTTAAGTATTTTACTTGTTTAATTTGACAGCTTATTGGATTTTTTTTTTTTTTGCTTCATCTTGGAACAGACACAAAGAAATACATTGAAATTACTAGTAAATGAATGTATTCAGAGAAACGGGCTATAAATTAAATGTTATTGGAAAAAAAAAAGATCAAGGTTAGCTTTAACAAAATATGGCTCCATCAGGTTTATATCACATAAGCCTAAATTATTGTCAGCCCGTCCTTCGATTAATCTTGTTCCACTCTTCTGTCGTTAAAATAACCACTTCTTCACAACACTGTATGTGTTACAAATACACAATTCTTTAATGGGTCAAAGCACACTCCAAGCTTACACTAAACTACCATAAAAGATCAAACGCATTCCAGGATTTCTTGTTTGTACTCTCAATTAGCAGAATCAAACAACAGCCATCTCGGTGATACGCATGTCAAAGATAAATGGCCTTCCCCTTGCGTTTCTCATTACAACTGTAATTTACTGGGCCTCTGCATTAGTTAAAAATCAATGTGAAATAAAAAGTTGTGGATTGAGGGCTTTTTTTTTTCCCCATCATCTCTATATCCAGGCATCAGGACATAACAGAGCTATGGTATTTTTGCGTAGCTGATGATCCTACCTGCTTTTGAACTTCCCGTTCCAACAGCTGTAAGAAGCACGCCAGAAAGCCTGTGCTGCTGCTTCAAGCATGTGTCTTACATGTTTATAAACTAATAAATGCTGGTGTAATTTTGACAGTTACTTGCTTTTCAGTCTTCATAGAATCATAGAAT